>ONZH01027393.1:360000-560530 GCA_900303285.1 Rhinella marina | reverse complement strand
TATCTTGAGACCTATATTCATGGATTTTTCGACCACGTAAAAGGAAAAAGAGCTTGCTCTGGCCAGGGGAGTGTCTTTCCTACTGCAGCTAAGGGGACGTGTCCATGCTCTGCCTATCACAAGTCAGGAGGCAATTAAAAGAAGAACCAAAAAAAAAATCTGTACAATATCTAATACGTCCCCTATCCGGGTAAATTGTTTGGAGAGGGCCTGTAGGTGGGGGCAGGCTGGGGGAAGGAGGTTTCGCTGGAAGAGGCCAGAGGAGTGCCCCCCTGGGCTAGCGTGTGTGGGTGGTGATAAACAGCCGGATGTAGTTAGAATGACGACGCAGAACCCCAACTTAAAAATTTAGCATCAACCGGTACAGTCGTAAATTATGAGATTGATCAAGTGTGGTATGTCTTCTATGTATACTACTCAGTTTATTACCGTATATGGCAGCTATCCGGAAAAATAGTTTGGAGAGAGAGAAAGATAGGACAAAGACGTAAATTGTTTGGAGAGAGGGCCTGTAGGTGGGGGGCAGGCTGGGGGGAAGGAGGTTGAGCTGGAAGAGCCAGAGGAGTGCCCCCTGGGCTAGCGTGTGTGGTGGTGACAACAGCCGGATGTAGTTAGAATGACTTTCTCATGATGGGACAGATTCAACTTGGGTGGATCAGGCACAGGAACAGATTATTTTTTTTTTTTTTGTGTTTATTTAACTTTTATTTAGCTCAAATAACCACAGAGATATTTATTCGTTATCTTCGCTGCGCAGTCTGGCATTGGGGTTCGTCACTTTGATGGCGAGCTGTGCCGCTCTCTCCACAATGGTCTTTAGGTTCGTAGATGGAGACGTTGTGGGCGATTTCTGCACAGAAGGACTTGTTGCTCATCAACAGAACCTCGAGCTCCTTGACATTGTGGACCAGGAATTTGCGGAACCCTGTGGGCAGCATGTGTTTGGTCTTCTAGTTGCTACCGTATCCAATGTAGGCAATATAGATACGCAGGTAATATTATTTTTCACACCTATCCCAAAAATAAAATTTACGCAGTTTGCGCAAATAAAACTGGAACTGGAGAGAGGAAAAATTGTTTGGACAGAGGGCCTGTAGGTGAACCTCCAGAAAATTGTTTGGAGAGAGGGCCTGTAGGTGGAACTCCGGAAAAATTGTTTGGACAGAGGGCCTGTAGGTGGACCTCCAGAAAAATTGTTTGGAGAGAGGGCCTGTAGGTGGACCTCCGGAAAAATTGTTTGGAGAGAGGGCCTGTAGGTGGAACTCCGGAAAAATTGTTTGGACAGAGGGCCTGTAGGTGGACCTCCGGAAAAATTTTTGGACAGAGGGGCCTGTAGGTGGACCTCCGGAAAAATTGTTTGGAGAGAGGGCCTGTAGGTGGAACTCCGGAAAAATTGTTTGGACAGAGGGCCTGTAGGTGGACCTCCGGAAAAATTGTTTGGACAGAGGGCCTATAGGTGGACCTCCGGACAAATTGTTTGGACAGAGGGCCTGTAGGTGGACCTCCGGAAAAATTGTTTGGAGAGAGGGCCTGTAGGTGGACCTCTGGAAAAATTGTTTGGAAAGAGGGCCTGTAGGTGGAACCTCCGGAAAATTGTTTGGACAGAGGGCCTGTAGGGGGCCCTCCTGAAAAAATGTGGTAAAAGAGTGCCAGTTGGACCTCTGAAAAATGGCGTTTTTTTGGTCAGCGTTAGGCAAAGACGATATGGAGGAGGAGGAGGAGGAGTAGAGAAGAGGAATCGGATACATAAGTAATGTTACATTTTAGCTGCTTTCCCCCGGAGGAGATTTGAATTCCGGTGAAATCCAGGCTTTGTTCATTTTAATAAGCGTCAGCCTGTCAGCGCTGTCAGTTGACAGGCGTGTACGCTTATCGGTGATGACGCCACCAGCTGCACTGAATACCCGCTCTGACAGCACGCTAGTGGCAGGGCAGGCCAGCACCTCCAAAGCGTACAGCGCCAGATCAGGCCATGTGTCCAGCTTTGAAACCCAGTAGTTGTATGGAGCAGAGTGATCGCTACAGACGTTGGTATGGTCAGCTAGGTACTCCCTCACCATCTTTCTGTACAGCTCCCCCCTACTCTGCCTAGACTGGGGACAGGTGACAGTGTCTTGCTGGGGTGACATAAAACTGGCAAAGGCCTTGGAGAGCGTTCCCCTGCCAGTGCTGGACAAGCTGCCTGCTCGCCTACTCTCCCTCGCTACTTGGCACACAGAACCATGCCCTCTGCCGCTAGCGGTGTCAGATGGGAAGAATTGTTTCAGCTTGTGCACCAGGGCCTGTTGATATCTATTCACTCTCATACTCCTTTCCTCTGCAGGGATGAGAGTGGAAAGGTTCTGCTTGTACCGTGGGTCCAGGAGAGTGAACACCCAGTAATCGGTGTTTGAAAAAATTCTTCTAACGCGAGGGTCACGAGATAGGCAGCCTAACATGAAGTCTGCCATGTGCGCCAGAGTCCCAACACGCAAGAATTCCCTCTCCTCACTGGCCTGACTCTCAAGAGTTAAGGACTGAGCACTGGTACCCTTTACTGTCTCGTCGACATTCTCCTCCTCTTCCTCTTCATCCTCATCCCCCTCCTCCGATACGCGCTGAGAAACAGACCGGAGGGTGCTCTGGCTATCAAGCGACGTATCTTCCTCCACCGTCTCTTGTGACAAGCGCAAAGCATCCGACTTGATGCTGAGCAGTGAGTTTTTCAACAGGCAAAGCAGCGGGATGGTGAGGCTGATAATGGCGGCATCGCCACTGACCATCTGTGTTGACTCCTCAAAGTTGCTCAACACCTGGCAGATATCAGACATCCACGTCCACTCCTCATTGTAGACTTGAGGAATCTGACTGACCTGACTACCAGTTCTGGTGGAAGTTGACATCTGGCAGTCTGCAATCGCTCTGCGCTGCTGGTAAACTCTGAAAAACATGTTTAATGTCGAATTCGACCTCGTGGGCACGTCGCACAACAGTCGGTGAGCGGGCAGTTGTAGGCGGAGCTGCGCTGCCCTGAGAGTGGCAGCATCTGTGGTCGACTTGCGGAAATGCGCACAGATGTGGCGCACCTTGGTGAGCAAATCAGACAGATTGGGGTATGTCTTAAGGAACCGCTGAACTATGAGATTGAACACGTGGGCCAGGCATGGCACATGTGTCAGTCTGCCGAGTTGCAGAGCCGCCACCAGGTTACGCCCGTTGTCACATACAACCATGCCTGGCTTGAGGTTCAGCGGTGCCAGCCACAGATCGGTCTGCGCCGTGATGCCCTGTAACAGCTCTTGGGCGGTGTGCCTTTTGTCACCTGGTAATTCGGTGGAGGAGGAGGAGGGGTCGGAGGAGGAGGAGGCATAGTACGTCTGAGAGACCGTGACCGAGGTACGCCCCGCAATCCTCGGTGTGGGCAGTACATGAGCAGCCCCAGGGTCATTCTCGGTCCCAGCCTCCACCAAGTTAACCCAATGTGCCGTCAGTGAGATATAGTGTCCCTGCCCGGCAGCACTTGTCCACGTGTCCGTGGTTAGGTGGACCTTCTCAGAAACAGCGTTGGTCAGGGCACGGATGATGTTCTCTGACACGTGCTGGTGTAGGGCTGGGACGGCACATCGGGGAAAATAGTGGTGGCTGGGGACCAAATACCGAGGGGCAGCCACCGCCATGAGATTGCGAAAGGCCTCGGTCTCTACCAGCCTATAGGGCAGCATCTCCAGGCTAAGCAATTTGGAGATGTGGACGTTGAGGGCTTGGGCATGTGGGTGGGTGGAACTGTATTTCCTTTTGCGCTCCAGCGTCTGCTGTAAAGACAGCTGAACGATGCGCTGGGACACATTGGTGGACACTGTGGAGGATCGTGGAGGCGAAGGTGTGATTTTCCGGCGGGAGACACTCGTGCCGGGGTCCTGGGCAGGGGGTTGACTAGCAGAGGCAGCGAGTGACGCAGGGGGTTGACTAGCAGAGGCAGCGAGTGACACAGGGGAAGGAGCAGTGGTGTGACCCGCAGGAGGTGGTGAACGGCCTTGGTTCCATTAAGTGTGGTGTTTAGCACTCATATGCCTGCGCATGCTGGTGGTGGTTAGGCTAGTAGTGGTGGCACCCCTGCTGATCCTGGTGTGGCACAGGTTGCACACCACAGTCCGTCGGTCATGTTCACTTTCTTTAAAGAACCTCCAGACTTGCAAACATCTAGGCCTCGCCACGGGAGCTTCACTACGTGAAACAGTTGCTGCTGATGCACCAGCTCTGGCCCTGCTTCTCCCTCTGGCCACACCACTGCCTCTTACAACCTGTTCTGGTGCAGCACTCGCCTCCGCCTCAGAAGCACTGTCTTCACTCGGCATATCAACCCAGCTTGGGTCAGTCACCTCGTCATCCTCCGATTCCTCAGTCTGCTCCCCCCTCGGAATTCCTCCCCTTACAACAACTTCACCACTGTCTGACAACCGTGTCTCCTCATCGTCCGACACCTCTTTACAAACTTCTTCCACTAACTCAACATTGTCGTCATCATCATCATCATCACCCACAGACTGCGACAGTTGGAAAACTTGGGCATCGGGAACGAGGTCAGCAGCAACCTGAGAAGTGGTTTGTGACTCTGGGAAGGGTCCAGAAAACAGTTCCTGAGAGTATGCCGGATCGCATTCCAAATTTTCCTGGGAGGGGGCAGACTGGGGGGAAGGAGGTTGAGGTGGAGGAGCCAGAGGAGTGCTCCCTTGGGTAACGTGGGTGGACTGCGTGGAAGACTGACTGGTGGACAAATTACTTGAAGCATTATCTGCAATCCACGAGATCAGCTGTTCGCACTGTTGTGGTTTCAACAGTCCTCTACCACGTGTCCCTGTAAGTTGAGACATGAAGCTAGGGAGTGTAGCTCTGCAGCGTTCCACAGCTCCCTCATCAGCAGGTACTGTCTCACCCTGCCCAGGACCACGGCCTCGTCCTCGACCCTTAGCCTTGGGGTTCAACATTTTCTGTATATAAGTGTATTCTATAAAAAAATAAAATAAATGGGCCTGGTGTACTGAAACCCACAAACTTGTTCAGTCTGGTTTAATTAAGTGACGTACAGAAAGTGTCACCTGGACAGAAAATACGGATTGGAGTGAGTGTGCTGAACTGTGACACACAGAATGGTTCCACACTGCTGTGTGAAATGGATTTGTATCACTGAGCTAAAACAACAAATACAACTAATTTTTTTTTATATATTTTGCTTTCTATATTTTTTTGGTAGTTTTGTTTTTTTGGGAACGTGACGTGCAGAAACAATCGTAGAGCTAACTGACACCCTACTGACGGTGGCTATTTAGACTGCGACCCAGACAAATGTCGCACAGAGATTTTTAGGATCAAGCTATATACGTGACAGGTAGCAAATGACTTGGTTGTATTCGGTGACGTACAGAAAGTGTCACCTGGACAGAATATACGGATTGGAGTGAGTGTGCTGAACTGTGACACACAGAAAGGTTACACGCAGCTGTGTGAAATGGATTTGTATCACTGAGCTAAAACAACAAATACAACTAATTTTTTTTATATATTTTGTTTTCTATATTTTTTTTGGAGTTTTGTTTTTTTAGGAACGTGACGTGCAGAAACTATCGTAGAGCTGACTGACACCCTACTGACGGTGGCTATTTAGACTGCGACCCAGACAAATGTCGCACAGAGATGTTTAGGATCAAGCTATATACGTGACAGGTAGCAAAAGACTTGGTTGTATTCAGTGACGTACAGAAAGTGTCACCTGGACAGAATATATGGATTGGAGTGAGTGTGCTGAACTGTGACACACAGAAAGGTTACACGCAGCTGTGTGAAATGGATTTGTATCACTGAGCTAAAACAACAAAAAAACTAATTTTTTTTGTATATTTTGTTTTGGATTTTTGTTTTTTTTGGAACGTGACGTGCAGAAACTATCGTAGAGCTAACTGACACCCTACTGACGGTAGCTATTTAGACTGCGACCCAGACAAATGTCACACAGAGATTTTTGGGATTAAGCTATACACGTGACAGGCAGCAAAAGACTTGGTTGTATTCAGTGACGTACAGAAAGTGTCACCTGGACAGAAAATAGTGAGTGTACTGAACTGTGACACACAGAATGGTTCCACACTGCTGTGTGCAATGGATTTGTATCACTGAGATATAACAAAAAAAAGGGGGTTATATATGGCGATAGCTGTACTACTAGTGCCAGCCAGCCAGCCAAGCCAGGAGACAAGAGGGCTGTTGGGTTCTTTGTGGGTGATTCCTGCCTAACAGAGAACTAAATGCAGGCCCTAACACTCTCCCTGAAACGCAGCAGCTCTATCCCTAACAACATCCAGACGGCATCTGAGCCGAGCACCGCGGCCAGTCACTAGTATATTCCAGGGTCACCTGATCAGGCCAGCCAACCCCTGCTATCGACATGTAAGGGCCCCACGTGATGCTGGGTGTACCGTAGAGTCTCCTGGCTTGTGATTGGCTGTGTTTATAGGCGCCAAAAAAGCACGATGCGGAAGTTGCCATTTCCTCGAGCATGGCGAGATACTCGTCCAAGCAGCGAGCACTTACGAGTACCCTAATACTCGAACGAGCACCAAGCTCGGACGAGTATGCTCGCTCATCTCTACCCATAACTTTTTTATTTTTCCCTTAATGTAGCTTGTAGTTTTTAATGGCACTATGGTATTTCATGGTACGGATAATTCATTAACTTTTATTAACTCTTTTAGGGGGAGTAGGAAACAAAACACCATTTATGCCATTTGTTGTATTCAACAGGTGGCATAAATAATTTTTTTTTCTCCGGGTCAGCACAATTTCAGCAATACAAAATATATATTTTTTTTTTAAAATACATTTTACAACTTGTAGACAATAAAAATCCTCCTTATTAAAAAAGAAAATTTTTGCAAGAACCATAACTTTAGATTTTTCTTTTGACGGAGCTGTGTGAGGGCTTGATTTTTGCGGGAAGACTTGCTGATATTATTAATACTATTTTGGGGTATATAAGACATTTACATTTTGGTCACTTTTTATTCTGTTTTTTTTTGGTGGCCGATAAACAAAAAACAGCAATTTTGACCTTGGGTTTTTTTTTTTTTTTAAGGTGTTCACCAGCAATACCAAATATGTGGAGGGGTTTTTATATTTTATCTATAAAGCCTATTTTTTCAGAGAAAAGGGTGGATTTATCTAGGGTATTTATAATAACACTATTTAATGGTTAATTATACCATTTATTAGCCCCACAAGGGGACTTAAACATGCAATTATTTTATCACTTACATAATGCACTGTACTACTTATGTAGTGCAGTGTATTATGTAGTCAGTGGAAACCTGAAGACAAAGTACAAGGCCATGCCTTTGATCCAGGCTGTTAAACATAAGACATTTGAGCCAGTACTCTTTCCTGTATGGGAGATGCAAAAAAGTGGCACCCTATCCTAAGATCCCTTAGTGACTCTTATAAAAAGGTGTATTGGTGTTCACTAAGGGTTTAACAGTAGCTATAAACCATGTGGGTTTTAATTTTAGCCATTTATACACGTTAACTGTAGGACAATTATCCAACGTAGGTTTAAAGGAGGTTCTCCATTAAAAGTCTGTTTTAGCAACTACTTGCATTCCCCATGTAGTAACAATTCTGCAACATCTATTCTTGTTTCTATGCTGTGTCATTCCTTTACTATTCCTTCTAGACATTATGAATGAATTGGTAGACATTTTCAATGAAGATCTAGTTGGATGTTACCAGTCAAGGAGTGTCCATGCACAGTCTGACACTAGCAGCACTGATTGGATAGTGTCAGACTGTGCAGGGACACACGCCCAGTTGGTAACACCCATGGATCTTCGTTGCAAACAGCTAGCAATTCATTCCTAACTTCAAGCAGGAATAATAAAGGAATGGCACAACATACAGTCATAAGAATAGATGCTCTAGATATGCAAGTAGTTACTAAAACAGACATGTCAGGATAGGTTATAGGTCCTCTTTAAAGCCCTTTTATTTATCCACTGTATCATTGGGGACCATAGAATGGATTCCCCCAGTCTGTGCTCAGAAGTGCTGCCATCAACCTGGGGAAATTGGCCTTTTTAAAAATCGCTTTTTTAAGGCCTTCCAGACAGAGTCTGTTTAGAATATAATTATATTTTGGTCACTATTTCACAAACAGTAACATTCCACATGACCTCTGAATTAATAGAAATGACCAGATCCTGCAATGCATCGCTTCCAGTAGGTTCTTATACAAACTCATAAAGTGGTCCTGCAGAAAGTTAAGAAATTTTCTCCTCTTTGCATTCGAAGCATAACCTTGACCCCAGTCAATATCGACAAAGTTAAAATCTCCCATTCAGAAAATTCAGGTCGTGAAGTCTGTTAAATAAGTCAATATTAGGGAAATACAAGGTAACACTCATACATTGATATCTTGTAGACTGCCAGGTCTTCACTTGGTGCTTCACAATTGATATCAAATTTCTTTTTATATGTGGAATTCTGGAAAATTCATTGTTAATAAACAGAGATATGTTCCAAAATGCATGATATAAAAATGGCTCCATCATAACGTTAAAGAGAGATCCAAGTAGTGAAATAATGCAATTATCTGGAGATTGTGTAACCCAGCAACCTCACCTTGTTTACAGCACATTGGATGAGCATAGGAACCTCATACCCCAACACTCAGGCCACTTCACATTTTTTGGAAGCACAAATAGATCTTAAGTCTATAGAAAAGATAGAAAGCAAATAACATCAGCCGTAGAAACTGCACAATCCACTTTCAGTTCTAGTAAACTAAATGTATAAGTTGCTTTTAAAGCAAGTGCAGAATTTTTTAAGAGTTTTTGATACATTTTTAGACTGATATGTTGCAACTTTGTATCATTTCTTCTAGATTTTCAG
This sequence comes from Rhinella marina, assembly GCA_900303285.1. Classification (NCBI taxonomy): domain Eukaryota; kingdom Metazoa; phylum Chordata; class Amphibia; order Anura; family Bufonidae; genus Rhinella; species Rhinella marina. The sequence continues at coordinate 551,617 of ONZH01027393.1, read as the reverse complement.
TTGACTGTGGCTAGTTAAAAGGCTTTTCCAAAATAGTTTTACTGGTGATGACCAATCCTCTGGATAGGTCATCAGTATCTGTTCGGTGGGGGTCTGACCCCCAGGACCCCCGTCGATCAGCTGTCTTCTCAAACAGCTAATCGGTGGCGGTCTCCGGTGTTGGATCCCACCGATCAGATACTAATGACTAAGGATGAACTAATTGACTTCGGATGAAACATCCAAAGTCGATTCGCACAAAACTTTGATCCAATACTGTATGGAGCAGGAGGTACTGAACCCGAGTTCGGGAAATAGTTTTTTACAGTACAAATTTATTTATTAAGTTATTACACAAAGTCTCGCAAGATTTCGCAAATCAATAACTTTGGCTCATCTGAGCCAATACATTCTACTACTGCAATACATTCTAATACTAGCGCTGGCTCCGTACAGTATTGGAACGAAGTTTTATGCGAATCAACTTTGAATGTTTCATCCGAAGTCAAATCACTCTTCCCTACTGATGACCTATACAGAGGATGCTAAAAATATCTCTGAAAATCCATTTAATGACCTGACTGATGGCCAGATTTAACCCCTTGACAAAATGCACTGTTGTAACATTGCACTTAATAGTGATTGCTGCAAGGAAGAGAGGGTCTAATTGTCAGTCCCAGGCTGATGGTTTTAAAGGACAAGCCTGGACCTAACAGAGGTGCCCAGTGAGGTGTTATGTTGATATCTGCTATGGAACACAATTCCAAGAAAAAGTAAGTGAATCTCTTTGGAATTACCTGGACTTCTACATTGCTTTCTAATAAAATGTGTTATCTATTATATTGTTATATTATATCTATTCTATTATAGGCAAACACAATCCAACTAAACTAATAACACATAAACTGTTGTTTCATTCATTTCTATTATTGAACACATTGAACAAATACGCACAGTGCAGGGAGAAATAGTAAGTGAACCTATGAATTGAATGGACCCGTTAGCAGCAATTACCTCCTCCCGAGGCTACAAATGTGTCTTATACAATGCTGAGGAGGAACTGCGGACCATACCTCCCAGCAAATGTGTGTGAGTTCATCCATATCAATGGGATGGTTTGCGTGCACAGCCCACTTCAGGTCATGCCATAACGTTTCATTTTACATGCATATGTAAGGCAGGGATACTCAACCTGCGGCCAGCTCCAGCTGTTGCAAAACTACAACTCCCAGCATGCCCTAATAGTTGGAGACTGTCAAGACATGCCAGGAAATGCAGTTCTACAACAGATGGAGGACCGCAGGTTGGGCATCCCTGCCATAGGGTATGTTTATAATCAAAAAAATTATAGTTGAAAAATAAAAGTTCCACACAGTTTACTAATATGAGACTATGAAACAGAATATTTACTGAAATCAAAATTGTATTAAGCAAGACTATGTTTTGCAACCCAAGAGAATTACTGCATTTACATGGACATACTATTTTATGCTATTCTACTCATTTATGTAAATGATGAACCTATTTTAAAGCTGTAATGTTCTTTTAAAAAACAATAAAAACTTATTGAAGCTGAAAAATAAAAAATAAAACGTTTTCTTGTGGAGCAAAAAAAATTTAACAAAATAATTGGCCCTAAATTGCCCAATTTATTTTTTTTTAAATGAACATTTAGCTTAAAAATATTATTATATTAATTAAATCCTAAGTAATATGTACATACATATAATTATTTTTAAAAAAATACACCCCATAAAGTAAAAAAACAGGACTTCAAACAGCAACATCAATAACAAAAAATAATAATAAATTATTCAATAAGGAAAAAATATGAAAAAACTATGCTGCATTCGCCGAGGACAAAATACTTTTTCACACTGAAATGTTTTGTAGGATGAATTAGGTTGCAGATAATTACACATGGTGACAATAGCTAAGACATGCATTTGAACTGTGAGGCAAAAAGCAATGGTACAACACCTCCATATGGATATAATTCATGTTGGTATACATCCAGAAGATGGGCCCCTCAGGGTGGAAACCATTCAAAACACTACTGAGAAAGAGTTAAAAATTCCTGGAAGTACAGATGGTGTACATGACGTAGCTGGACTGAAGGTTTCTGGCCATCTGGCCTCTAATGATGCCATTCAAGAAAGGAGAACCCAAAGCTGGAAAAACATCACAACTGGAGCCTTTAGTACATGGGAGAAGGAAAACCACAGTGAATGGAAACAGATTGTTTACATATAAAAATGGGTCAGGGAAGAGGATGGTTTAGTGGCTATTGGCCGGGGTTGGATGGTATAACTGGAGATTGGTATAAAGCCGATTCTGAATTGGTTGCCCCTAAACTATGTGAGATGTACAATACTGCAGTGTCCCAGACAGGGGTGCACCACTAATGAGGCCAGGTGAGGCGATCACCTCAGGCAGCACTAGGTAGGGGCAAGAGGGGGGCATCGGAAGGGCCATGGGCAATGAGCCCTTTCATTGTGGCGAAGGGGTTAAGTATAAAATTGGCATTGGGGGGTCCCCATTTCAGTTTTTGCCTCAGGCATCAGAAAGGCTAGGTGCACCCCTGGTCCCAGGGCTTCTTACCGGACTCACTAAGAGAGGCCCTAGTAGCAGGTCTGCTTAAGCCACTGAAGAACCGTCTTAAGGCTGATTCCTATCACCCTATTTCACTCCTTAACTCCGATATTGAAGTACTACCAAAAATACTTTCTATGAGGCTAGACAAAGTAATACTATCCCTGATTCATCCTGACCAAACTGGTTTCATGCCAGGGAAGTTAACCGATAGAAACATCCACAGATTATACTTAAACTTAGCGTCTACGGAGGGATCTGATTCACTAGGTTTTATATTAGCTCTGGATAGCTGCAAAGCCTTTGATTCCATTGAGTGGCCATATCTCTGGAATCTACTGCCAAGATTTAATATTGATCTTCAATTAAACTGCTTTCTGACTCTCCCTGGTCATGAAAATAGGTACGCGTCAGGGTTGCCTCCTGTTCATCATATTGCTTGCCCTGGCTATTGAGCCCCTTGCGGCTGCTATCCATAGTTCCCCATCTATCTAAGGCAACACTCGTCGACCACTGGTTGAAAAAGTATCTATGCACGCGTATGATACACTAGTACATCTAGTGGAAGAGGGGCCTTCCCTGTAGGCACTCCTGCAGCTCTTGGAGATGTTTGGGTCTTTTTCTGGCCTCAGTTTGAATTGGAACAAATCTGCCCGCCAACTATTCACATAACTCAGTATTCCCAATAAATATTCCCATTGTGACTTCTATTAAATACCTTGGGGTAATAATACAGCCAGAGGTACACTACTTTATGGAACTAAACCTAGAGCCACTGTTGAAGAGTACTGAACTAAAGCTGAAGACATGGAACCACCTCCTTCTTACGCTTATCAGCAGGATTAATCTTTCATAATGATTTATCTCCCGAAATTCCTATACTCATTCCACATAGCCCCAGTAGTTATCCCTAAGAGATTTTTTAAATCTCTGAATGCCATCCTTAAAAGGGTTGTCTCATCACAGCCAGTAGGGGCATGTCTCTAGGATATGCCCCCATTGTCTTATAGGTGCAGGTACCACCACTGGGACCTGCACCTATATTGGGAACGGAGCCACGCAGCCACGACTCCAGTCCGGCCACCACCAAGCGCACTCGCCATAGAAGTGAATGGGAGTGAACCTCGCATGACCGCCTACCACTTCCATTTCTATGGGCTCGACGTAAATAGCTGGCTCGGCTATTTTCGCCAGCCGCATGGAAAATGAATGGAGGGCAGCTGCGCATGAGCAGTGCACTCTCCACCACTTTCGAGCTCCGTTTTCATAAAGATGTGTGGGACCCAGCGGTAGGACCTGCACCTATAAGACAATGGGGGCATATCCTAGCAATATGCCCCCATTGTCTGTGATGAGAATACCCCTTTAATACATTTTATTGGCAGGGCTGTTCTCCGTGGCTCAGCCTAGCTACACTACAGGCACCAAAACGTTATAGTGGTCTAACTGCCCCTAATATGTATAATTAATACTTGGCGTCTCAGTTAGTATATGACCAATGATCAAAATTGCTGGCATAAATTGGAGAAAATGCTTAGTCCAGATGAAAAAGATTAGGCAAGAATACATACTGAGCAATGCAATGAGAGAAGAGAAGAACTGAAGAAAGGTGATCAAGAATTGAAGATTAGCAGATGAAACACAATAACCTGCTGATGATAACACCATTCCAATAACAAAAAAATAGACTTCACAACCTTTCATCTACTTTATATGCAAAGAGGTATCTCTCAGGGAAAAAAGGACCATCTCGCTAGCACCACCTTCTGGAAGTGGCTCCCTATGGGTCAAAGTCCAACTTTTTAACAAGCTTTGGAAGATGACAAGGGAAAACGGCCAAGCTAAATAGCCTACCATAGACAGTTGTTTTTGGGTGCTTACCCCTAATTAGTACAGAATAGGACGCTGGCTGGCTGAGTGTGATGCCTAGAAGTCAACTTAGACAGTGTGCTGGCTCTCCTCAAAATGACCAGCAGTGTATCATAAAGTGCTTCTAAAAAGTCTCCACCACCCTGAAACAGTTATCTACAAGATGGATATTTGGCTAGGAAATTTCTCCTTTTCAAGATCCAAGTTCATAGGGAGCCACTTCCAGAAGGTTATGCTAGCAAGTTGTTTTTCCCTGGGAGATACCGATTTTCATATTCTTTGTTACTCATAGAGCATTGCCAAAAAGTCCATACATAGCTGGTCTTTTTAAGGAGAGCCAGCACCCTGACTAAGTTTCAGCTACTTTCATACAGTTGGATTTTGCAGTCCATATTTCACCCAGAATGCACAGACTTCCCACGGGATGCCGTGGTGATCTAGGTCAAGTTCAGCAGAACCCAAGGAAGTCCAAGATAAGAGCCATCTGAAATGACCTTATAAGAAGTTAAATAAGAAACCAAAGATTGGGACAAAGTGGAAAATAATTGTTTTTAAAGCTTGCAGTAGAAGAAAATGACGAAGTAGATTGCTGTTGCCTTGTTGAATTGGTTATTACAAAGGAAGGATGTAGCAATCAAGAAATGTCATACTGACCGGTATTTGGTAGTGCAAGGATAAGAAGCCTAGAAAACATCTTCCAATACAGTAATGTGTCAAGGTTATGTAACATTCTTTGGCTCTTCATATAAAACTCGGAAACTCAAGAAATGCAACAGGGTTTATACCATAGTCTTTGATCTTTGGTGTACTTGAAGATTGTAGAATAACAAGGAAAACCAAATCAATCCCAGCCTTCTATTCATGGGCATATAGCCATAGCATCCAAAGCACTTGCTATGGTGCCTAAAGGTTACGGGGGGGCTATCAGGTGTAAAAACAGTGTACCTTTTTTGTGGGGAATAACAACTGCAGCAAGCCTCTGACAAGTTGGTGCAGAGGATGGAAGTAGTAGTAGCCCTGATGAGGTGTTGTCATGGTGTGCTCGGTGAAGTGGAAAGGTAGTTTGAAGAATCAAGACAGAAGCAAAAGTCTCTTTACTTAGTGCAAAATATAACTTGTGGCACATCCAGCAGTATTAAGTACAACGTGCAGTTTCTGGCACCAGATGAGGAGGTATGGAGGTCGGTTGTGTGACAATAGAATGGCAGTTGCGGATATATGTGTCTTTGGCTGGCCTTGTTTTTAACTCGGTGATGGTGTGTCAGCCTTAGTCCCTCACCTGCAGCAGTGTCTGTAAAGCTGTAATTTTACTGATCACACTGATGCTTTCTGAAAGTAAAGTTCTGGATTCTGATGGTCTCTCTGGAGTGTTGTTCTCACAGGAGAACTGAATCTCCTAGGAGTAGGAGCTCTAGCATGTTCTTTCTCTCCATTCACTCTCTGAACTGGAACTACCTCTCCTGGCAGGAAGCAGGACCAGCCCACCCCTACCAAGGGGGAGGAACAGAGTAGTTAGCCCTGTTCCTTACAACCATTGCCAACCATACATTCTCTAGCTGAAATGTACAGCCAATATGATAAAATACACAACCATAACAATACATAACTATATAAAGTACATATTACTTATAGATAATACAACATCTGGGGTACTGCACGTCGAGGTGTGTTCTTGGACCCCTTGCACTACGCTCCCTCAAACATGTCCACAAGTTGGTTGTCCTGACCTCGGTCTTTGTTATATTTATTTATTTATTTATTTATTTTTGGACAACTGTCCAATCGGTGCTGACGATGTCTGGCTGTGTAGGGACTCATATTATTGAAGCCATATATTTCCAGGAGGAATAATAGAGGAACCGCCAATATACATTATAGAAAAAAGATGCCCCAGAATAGTTTTATGAAGTACTGACTAAGTAGGCATGTCATGAAACTGATCCTCTTAAAATATATGCAAAGGCATAAACTTTATGAAATTTCAATATACGCAGACCTAGGTAGATAGATATGTAATAGGTAGCTGGATAATAGACAGATAGTAATGAGATAGATAGGTAAATAGGATAGATAAATAGAAATATATACACAGTAAGAGACAGACCGGTAAAATAGATAGATAGATAGATAGATAGATAGATAGATAGACGAAGAGACAGATAGATAAATATGTTATAGGTAGAACTAGGTTTTCACCAGATTTCAACCACAACTTTTTAAAAGATATTACTCCTTTAAAGGGATGGTTTAAAAAACCCACATGTGCAGTAAATCAGATGCTGCTTCCTGAGCCTGGGAAGAATCAGATCAGCACTGGTTTCTGAACTCATTAGATCCACTGCACAAGTGTCGAGTCACTGAGCCTTGGAAGTAGAGCAAGAACACAGGGCTGGACACGATGTCCGGCCCTGTCATTCAAAGGGTTGGGGGAGAACAGAGAGCACAGAGGGTTTTGTGCTAGTGGTGCTCCTAGAGCCATGGCCAACCCCCTGGTGCTCCAATTACCTAATTTGCAAAAATCTAAAAATTAATATACGTATGTCCACATTTATTGGAGAGGAAATAAATAAAATCATTTTACTCAGCATAATCAATCCTACTAGGCAATATGCCTGGTTTTAATAGGGTTGATCATGCTGTCAGAGGCTCTTTAAAGATTAGCCAAATTTATTAAACAACATGTAACATTTGAAAAATTGAATGCAAATTATGGCAACAAAAACTTCGTAAAAACTGACTTCAGAAATTACCCTCACATGTTATTCTACAAAATGAAATCACATTCATTGACTGATTATCTGCATGCTATTTGTTACTAAGAACCCATCACATATGCAGTATATAACATAATAGTACTACAAAGTGAGAAAAATACCAAATGGCCTTGACAGTGATCTCACATTTTAGAGCAGACCTAGTCGTCCATGGTGAGTTATGATCTTATTTTCTTTCTAGTAGATATTTTTATAAGGTGTTTACATCAGAAATCTATTTGCAGGATATGGCTATTAAAACTTTGGGCTTTTCTGTCATTTCTATATTGGTTTATGTTATTTTAAGCATACTCTTTTTTCAAACATGTAGATGATGAACTGGTTTGACCCAGAAATACGTCAAAGGTAACATGATTCAGAAACTTTTCTTATTTTGATCTTTTAGACGCTATAGCTACAGAAGCATGGGCAAGCTCGGATTTCAAGAGCTTCTCTTATCTAATGAAGTTTTTGCATAAAACACCAGAACAGAGTTTTGCAATTTTTTGTAGGTCGTCAAAGCAAGACAGGTTTTTGTCGAGTCACATGGTATATAAAAATTTTTATTCTCCAGCCCATTAAAAAGGTCCATGATGTAAACTGTAGTGAAACTAATATTTTTTTACCAGTGGCTGCAGTCAGGGGCGGACTGGGAACTTAAAGTGGCCCTGGAAAAAATACTAAAAGTGGCCCCGTTTTGTAGTCTGGCCCAAATTGATGGAAGGCAGGGCCAGCAATACCATATTGTGGCACATTATACACAGAGTCCATCAGAAAATATTACCGGCCTTAAGGAGGGCTGAAGCGTCCCCCTGGGCATCGGCCCACCAGGAAATTTCCCTGTAAGGTCTATGGCCAATCCGCCCCTGGCTGCAGTTGGTATTGATCCACTTCCTTCTGATCCTCAGCTGTGTCATTGTTATGACCAGTGGGTGAGAACCCGCTGTCCCACATCACCAACTCCCTTTGAGGGCGATGTCTGAGCACACCCCTCGTTCTTCACATGATACCTTTGATGGTGAGGAGAGACTTTCACGAGGGGAGTACCAGGTGCTACTTCAGAGGGGAATTGGAACATGAGGGAATCAAGACCTGAGTGTGAACCCACTGGATTGACCTCCAGGTGACACAATACACCCAGTGGATGCTGGGAGGCCAGAGGCTGATCAGATGGAAGCGTAGTCAGGGTATGAAGGTGCCTCCCAGTTGTAGGAGGCACCTTTAAAGGGAACCTGTCAGCTCTGAAACTCGAGTAACCTCCAAACTAGAGTAAGCGTTGTATAGTGTAAGTGACGTTGAGTCCGGTTATGTAATTTTTGTCTTCATACTCACTTCTATTCTGATGTTGTGCTTCCACAAACCAGCAGTAAAATGCACTTACTGGACTCCAGTGCTAACTCACATAATGGAGAGGACTCAAAGAAGAGTCTTCTCAATGCATTTTACTGCAGGTTTGTGGGAGCACAGCGTCAGAATGGAAGTGAGTTGTCACGACAGGGAAACAAGGGATAGTGTGCCCTGTCTGAACCCCACCTCTTTCCCTGCCTACTTACAGTAGATGCCCTAGGCGACAAAACCGTAACTTGGAGACAGTCCCTATGCTGAGTACGTGCACAGGGAAGGGAAGGGAACACAGGGAAAGACGAACACAGACAGAAACAAACACAACAGCAGAATCGTCAGCAAGCCAAGTCAAGAACAGGAGGTCACGTCAAATACCGAGGGGAATCACAAAAGCGTAGTCTAAGTCCAAAGCCAAAATCCAATACACCAATAATCCAACAGCAAGGTCCAACACACAGCACTGATCTCAGAAGACTAATCACAGGCATCTGAGTGAGGCAGTTGCCATCTTAAAATAGCCCGCCCAGGATCATGTGATGTGGCCAGCATCACATGACCTGAGGCGGAGCAAGCTGTCCAAACAATATGTAAAGTAGCCATGTGGTGTGATCAGCACCACATGGCTAAACCCAAACAGAGAATTAACTCATGAAGTGCTGGCTGACAAGACCAGCACTTCAATTCCCTATTGCTCGTCTCTAGGGGGCGGAGAGGTCCGGCGACGTCGTGCAGAGGGAGCACGACGCCGACCTCGCGTGACAGTACCCCCCCCCCTTCACGAGGGGCCACCGGACCCTTACAGCGGGAGCAGGCTTATCGGGATGCTGCAGATGGAACTTTCGGATGAGCGAGTCTGCATGCATCCTGGTCAACGGTACCCCAAGACCTGTCCTCAGGACCGAACCCCTTCCAATGTACGAGGTACTGGAAGGAATTCCGGACCCTTCTCACATCCACAATTCTGGCAATCTCATGCTCCATTTGTCCTGCCTACCTCAACCGGAGGCGGAGACTGTTCCTCAGGACCAACGGGAGCAACATAACGTTTGAGCAAAGACACATGAAAAACATTATGAACACGAAGGGAGTCGGGTAAACATAACCTAAAAGAAACCGGATTGATCACCTTGGTGATCCTGTAAGGACAATGAAGCGAGGTGCAAACTTGTAGGATGGTACCCTCATGTTGAGATTTTTAGTCGATAACCATACCTTATCCCCAACCTTAAAATTCACACCCTTAGACGTTTTCTATAGCCTTAGCTTTTTGAACTCCTTGGGCCTTTTCCAGGTTCGACTGAACCTGTGCCCAAACTGTGCACAGTTCTTGAGAAAAATCATTGACATCTGGGACAACCGACGCAGATGGGGAAAAGGAGCTAAAGCGTGGATGAAAACCCATAGTGCAGAAAACGGCGACATCCCAGAGGATGAATTAACACGATTATTAATTGCAAATTCAGCCAGAGACAGGAATCTGGCCCACACATGTTGGTTATCAGAAACATAACATCTAAGATATTGCTCAACGGATTGGTTAAGACGTTCAGTCTGACCATTGGTCTCCGGATGAAAGGCTGATGAAAAGGACAAAGAGATACCAATCTTATTACAGAACGCCCTCCAGAACCTAGACACAACTGTACTCCCCTATCAGAAACGATATTCTCAGGAACACCATGTAGTTTGACAATATTATCAATGAACACGGACGCCAAGACCTTCGCAGAGGGTAATTTACACAAAGGAATAAAATGACACATTTTGCTGAATCTGTCAACCACCACAAATATCACGGTTTTACCCTCCAGAGGCACGGCAAGTCCGTGATAAAGTCCATGGACAGATGTGACCAAGGTCTACTAGGTATGGGTAAAGGATGTAACTCACCCATAGGTCGTGTCTTGGAATTCTTGGACCTGCACAAGTGTTACACGCAGTTACAAAAGCCTGAACATCTCTGGAGATTGACGGCACCAATACTGCCTAGAGACCAACTCTTGGTGGCATTGATGCCAGGATGTCCACACAAAACAGAATTATGGCACGCACCCAGCAGTCGCAACCGCAAATGAGCCGGCACAAACAATTTTGTCATTGGGGTACCAATGGGAGCCAAGATGTTGTCCTGCCGAGATTTCAGAAGCGAGGTCAGATGAGGTAGCGGCCACGATGATATCAGCTGGCAGGATGGGCTCAGGAGGACGTCAGGAGGCTGATACGCCTGGAAACTTCGGATAAAGCATCGCCTTAACGTTCTTTGCTCCGGGTCTGAAGGTAACACAAAAATCAAAACGAGTAAAGAACAAAGCCCACCTCGCCTGTCTAGGATTCAATCGCTTAGCGATTCTAGAAACATTAAATTCTATGATCCGTGAGACCGTAATGCGGTGAAATGCCCCTTCTTAAAAAATGACGCCATTCCTCAAATGCCCCACTTGATTGCAAGTAACTCCCTATTCCCAATATCATAATTCCTCTCGGCAGGAGAGAACTTGCGGGAGAAGAAGGCGCATGGCATAAGATTAGTTAAGGTGGAAGACCCCTGGGACAGTACAGCCCCCACACCATCCTCAGACGCATCCACCTCAACTACAAAAGGCTTACTTTGATCAGGCTGGACAAACAGGAGCATTAATAAAACACTGCTTTAACCTTTCAAAGGCCTCAATTGCTGCAGGGGGCCAATTGACCAGATCAGCCCCCTTGCGAGTCAAATCCGTAATGGGTTTGGCTACCACTGAAAAATTTTTGACAAATTTACGATAAAAATTAGCAACCCAGAAATCGCTGAGCGCCTTCAAAGAGGAAGGTCGCACCCAATCCACAATGGCCTGTACTTTAACTGGGTCCATTTTGAAAGAAAAAGGGGTGAGAATGTATCCCAAAAAGGCCACTTCCTGAACACCAAAGGTACACTTTTCCCCTTTAACAAACAACTTGTTTTCACGCAACACCTCCAGCACTTGCCTAGTGTGAGATACGTGACTCTCCAGTCTGCAGAAAAAATCAGGATGTCATCAATATAGACAATTACAAATTTCCCAATAAATGGTCTAAAAATGTCATTGACAAAGTTTTGGAAAATTGCCGGAGCGTTACTTAACCCAAAAGGCATTACCAAGTACTCATAATGACCCTCCGGGGTATTAAACGCAGTTTTCCATTCGTCCCCTCACGAATCCTGATTAGGTTGTATGCCCCCTTCAAATCCAGCTTGGTGAACCAACAGGCCCCCTGGACCTGATTCAGCAAGTCAGGAATAAGGGGCAACGGGTATCTGTTTTTAACAGTGATTTTATTGAGCTCCCTGTAATCGATACAGGGCCTCAATCCTCCATCCTTTTTACCACACAAAGAAAAAACCTGCCCCCATGGGAGAAACTGAAGGCCGGATGTGACCCTTGGCCAGACTCTCTTTGAGATAATCCCTCATGGACTGACGTTCAGGAGTAGAGAGATTATACATGCGACCTTTGGATATTTGGATCCCTCAATAAGGTCGATGGCGCAATCAATATTGCCGGTGAGGAGGGAGGAACTCAGTCTCGGACATGGAAAACACGTCCGAAAAATCGCCGATATACTTGGGCAAGGAAAGAGACTCAGTGGTACCTCCCAACTGCCAATACTGATCTACAACATTTGTCACAAATTCATTCCCATTTTTCCAATTCACCTACCGACCAGTTGATCACAGGGTTGTGGTCCTGTAACCAAGGCAGACTAAACAAGGTCGGCAGGTAAATCCTTTAATACAAGGAAGGAGCAAGTCTCAGTATGGGTAATTCCTACAGTTTAATACAACCTCAGGAGTACAAAACTCCACTCTCCTATTATTCAATGGAGTGGAATCCAGTGCGATAATTTGAATTACCTCCCTTAAAGGAATTATAGGCACACCCACAGATTGCACCAAAATTATAATCAATAAAATTAGCAGCAGAACCTGAATCCACAAATGCTTTCACGGATCTCTTGAGTGGTTATAAGAAATGGAAATAGGTAACAGATTTTCTTTCTTACCACCGCAGGGGTACCCTTACTTCCAGGAACAGACCTTTTGAGAGCAGAAGTCTCGACACTGCTGGAAGCCAGTGGTTCATCTTCACGCAGTAAAACAGGCCCCTCTCAGGCGTCTCTGATCCCTCATAGTAACTCGCCAACTGCATAGGCTCCTCCTGGACCTTGATAGGAGACGGGCTCTGAGAGAACTTCGGACAACACGGCAACTTGAGGGGCAACAGAACGTTCCTTTTGTCTCTCCCTAAAACCGTCGGTCAAGTTTTGATAACTAAGGTCATAGTCGCTCTAAGGTGTCAGGAGTAGGATAACTAACTAGTAAGTCCTTCAGATGGTCAGACAGTCCCACCCTAAACTGGCTTCTCAAAGCAGGGTCATTCCATTTAGGGACACACACCATTTTCTGAACTCAGCACAGTAATCCTCAACTGGACGGTTACCCTGCCGAATGTCTCTGACTGAGTTTCAGCTACAGCGGCCAAGTCAGGTTCTTCATATAAAAGACCTAGGCCCGGAAAAAGCCTCCACAGACAATAGACAAGGGGAGTCAGGTGGCAATGAGAAAGCCCACTCCTGCGGATCACCTTGCGCAAGGAAATAATATTCCTACCCGCTGCTGCTCAGAACCCGAGGAGTGTGAGCGTAAACGGAAATATAATTTACAACTTTCCTTAAAGGAAGGAAAGTCCTTCGGTCCCCAGAAAACCGATCGGGCAATTTTACAGGGTCAATATTGGAGTTTGGCATGGAGGGAACGACTGCGGGTGCAGTCCGCAGCTTGCTCCTGATGTTGGAGTCTCCCGGAAATCCTGGATCATCTGAGCCATGTACTCAGTCCGTGAGTACTCGCAACGGCTCATTAGTATGGCCTGTATTCTGTCACGACAGGGAACAAGGGATAGTGTGCCTGTCTGAAACCCCACCTCTTTCTGCCTACTACAGTAGATGCCCTAGGCGACAAAACCGTAACTTGGAGACAGTCCCTATGCTGAGTACATGCACAGGGAAGGGAAGGGAACACAGGGAAAGACGAACACAGACAGAAAAAACACAAACAGCAGAATCGTCAGCAGCCAAGTCAAGAACAGGAGGTCACGTCAAATACGAGGGAATCACAAAAGCGTAGTCTAAGTCCAAGCCAAATCCAATACACCAATAATCCAACAGCAAGGTCCAACACACAGCACTGATCTCAGAAGACTAATCAAGGCATCTGAGTGAGGCAGTTGCCATCTTAAAATAGCCGCCCAGGATCATGTGATGTGGCCAGCATCACATGACCTGAGGCGGAGCAAGCTGTCCAAACAATATGTAAAGTAGCCATGTGGTGTGATCAGCACCACATGGCTAAACCCAAACAGAGAATTAACTCATGAAGTGCTGGCTGACAAGACCAGCACTTCAATTCCCTATTGCTCGTCTCTAGGGGGCGGAGAGGTCCGGCGACGTCGTGCAGAGGGAGCACGACGCCGACCTCGCGTGACATGAGTATGAAGATAAAACTTACATATTCGGATTCAGCATCACTTACACTGTACACCGCTTACTGTAGTTCAGGGGGTGTTTCGGAGATGACAGGTTCCCTTTAAGTACACATTGCAGACCAGCCATAGGATAAGATAGAGCCCTAACAAACAGTGCAGAACTCTGAGTTGGACTGCAAGCTCCGCTCAGAGCTGGAAGGAGGATGCCAGACACTACATAGTTGCACCCGTGCCAGCAAGGAAGGAAGTGCCAGCAAGGGGTGTATACAACAGTTAAGTTACCCGCTGCCTGTGCTTGTCAGTACGGCAGCAGGAGTAAGTGAAAGAGGCTGCCCCCTGTGCCTGCATGTAGGGGCAGCAGAGCTGGCATGGAGCGCTCGGCTAACAGTTATGTGACTGACACTCTGACTCTAAATGACACAATTTCTTTTATGTGGACAGGAAGTCAGTTTCTCATTCAGTCCTAGGAGAGTGAAATCGAGGCTCTCAGAGATAAGATACTGTTTAGGTTGGAGATCCAGAGTGTTGATCACATGATCCAGAGGACCAGAAGTGGATAACTCATACCTACAGCCATCAGTAAAAATATTACTTTCACCACATTTCCTATCATGTACCTTTGTAAGGGGTTAGTAAATAAAAATGTTCAATAAATGTGCTCCTTTGAACCCCCATACTGTTATAGTGCAGTAATGGTGCCTGCATGCAGCTGACAACCAGTTTTAGGGTCCGTGATCAGAGATAACTATGATCTCGGTCATTTCCCATTTCTAAGCCATTACCAATTGCCATGGCAGTTGGTAGCCTAACAATTGCCCCCAGGTCTGTCACACACATTACCCTATTAGGCCATGTCAGGGGGTAAGGCTCAATACATTGCCTATCAATGCAACACTGATAGGAATAATACACTGCAATGCAGGAGTATTGTAATATATTACTGAAGCGAAAAATGTAAAAAAAATAGAATTTATGATTTTTCTCTCACGATATAATAGTCACGACTATTATGCAGCTGAAGAGGGAAAGAAGTGCACATGTCCAGTCGGGACCCAGTGGAAGAACCCACAGCGAGTGCAGTGGGGATGGTGGCATCGGCAGAGCGAGGGACTTGCTTGTATTAGCCTAATAATCTTTCTTCCACAGGTTAACAGAAAGAACAGGTTTTTTTTTTTCAAAGCCTGGAGAACCTTTTTATGAATTCACCTTTTCCACATTTTTTTTGTTTTGTTTAGTTTTTGTGGCATTTTGCCAAAGCTTGTGGTTTTTATTTATTTATTTTATGCACTTATATAGCTCTACTATATTCTGCAGCGCATGACAGACATTACCATCACTGTTCCTAAATGGGGCTCACAATCTAAGTTCCCTATATGTCTTTTGAGTGTGGGAGGAAAACGGTACCCGGAGGATACGCACACAAACACAGGGAAGAACATACAAGCTCCATGCAGATGTTGTCCTTGGTCGAATTCGAACCTAGGACCCCAGTGCTGCCTTGCACCAGTGCTAACCACTGAGCCACTTTTTCTGCATTTTTTTATTGTCTTTTTTAATTGTCTTAAATTATTTTTTTTATTTTTTTTAATTTTCAGCTCCAGATGTTAGCTATAAGTCTATGGGTATTATGCAGTACAAAAATGTGTTTTTGTAGTGGTTTTTTCACTTGTGATAGGGTTTTTTTGGTCCACCGTCCTTTTTTTTTAAATTACAGCGTGCTCTGGATATAATGTTTATTCTTTATTTTCTGCCATTTTTGAGCCCTAAACATCCTTTGTTTTTTATGTCCCTTCTTGAATAAACACACAGGACAGGTCATCAATATTACATTGGCTGGGGTCCAAGTCCCACTTTTTTGATGAGAGCGGCAGCCTCCCAGCACTTACCAAGCACAGTGCCATACAATCTATAGTGGCTATGCTTGGTATTGCAGCTCAGCTCGACTGACTTGAATGGGGATGTGCTGCAACTCAGCCATGTGACCGATGTACGATGACGTCGCATAATAGTCATCAATATTAAATCCCGGATAGTCCCTTTAAGTTTCTTATGGTGTTTTCTAGAAAAATGTAGGATGATCAACAGTTAGATTCTTAGGAAATCCAAACTTACACTTTCCCCCCCCCCCAAAACCTCTCTGGTGCCAACAATCATTCCACAAAAAATGCCAGTCATATCATTTCTTCTCTATTCTGGCGTTTGGTGTCAAAGAAACCTAACACATGAAGTCATATATGATAAAGAAAATGGGTGTGCTTTTTTCAAGAACAACACCACTATTGCCTATAGACTGTCCCTGGTATTGCAACCACATATCCCCATTTACTGGAGCTGTTTCTGTGAAGTGTAAGATCTAATTTTCCATTCTCATATAGCTCCTTTAACCTCTTGACCATGTATACCAATATAATTTAGTTTACAGATGTAATTCAAAAGAATATCCTGGCTTCTCTCCCATCGTTCCTCTGTTCACATTAATCTCCATAAGTGAGTTCTAACCCCCCCCAGATATGCACCACACACACTCTTACACATTATGATCTCCATTTCCCACTAATACCTTTCAGATGCTGCAGAATCGCAGAAAACGTGTGTCCGTCCAGCTGGTGATATCTATCTTTTCCCACTGTAAATTCTTTCCTTCCCAGGATGTATCGCCTTATTTATACAATGTTATGTTCTGCTCTGCTTGAATATTTTTGCATATTCATTGCCCTTAGATTTTTCATGCACTGGAATAATAGTAGTTATAAGAGGAAACCAAAGGCAAATTTCACATTTTTGCTTCCCGTTTTTCCCGATTTCAGGGCCCCAATGGGAGGACCTTGAAGACACCTTGGTGGCAAATGTGGGCAAAGGTATGATGCTTGATCCATTTTTGTAAATTTTAAATTTTAGGCTCTGCTTACACCGCTACCAGGCACTGTGCAGTGCCTCCATCTGTAGTTTTGCAGGTGTGGCAGCAGACATGTGCAGCATGTGGACCCAGAACAGAGGATGGGAGTGGTAGTGGCTCTGGCTGCAGAAAGTCTATCATGTTGGCTTTCCTCACACTGTTGCTCCCTAGGGCCAGTGCAGTGAAAGGACTACGCATCCTTTCTTCCATTAGAGCACACCCTGATTCTGGGGTTCATGCCTGATGGTAGTTGGGATGCCTGTGATGTTAAGTGTTTGTATGGGTGCAAGGCAGGGAGTGTCGAGTGCAATGGCTGGTGTATGGTGTTGGAGTCAGAAACCAGGACAGGATTAACATACCAGGACCAGGATTTAACTTAATAAACGTCTCCCTTTCCTATAGTGCAAAATTAGGGTTGTAGTACTTCCAACAGTCTCAGAACACAACTCCAACAATGTACAATCTAATTCTTACCCAGATGACTTTGTATGGATCTGAACAAGGATGGGAGTTAAAGTACTCTTTAGTTTCTATCTTCCCAAAGTCTCTTTCTTGAGAACCTATGGATGGCAATATTACTTTTGAAACAATGGCTGTCATTCGCTACTGCAGCGCAGAGGTCTTAAGATGCGACTGTTCAGGTCGTGACCAAGTGTGAAGGGTATTTTAGCAGTATTCAAAATAAATCACAGAAAAAGAACATTAGTGCACAAAAATAGATGCAAACAATATATACTGTATACACTAAGACCTCACTCTGATATGATAAAATCTGAGACTCTTAGCCAATATATTTTGATCAAAACACATCTGTGCCCACCTACCCAGCGTCACGGTGGTCTCAGGTCAGGCAGGTCCTACGCTAAAACTAATCATGCCAGTGGGCATCTATATCTAGGAGCGTGGACGTTGCACATATAGGTGTGTTGCTCCTAGTGACCTCTATGTGCATACAGCAACCAATGAGAGAAGGAGCAAACAAAATGTCCTGTACTCATATGATTTTATGATTGTGGGACAATAGCCCCGCGGGCGACCAGGCGTGCACAGCATCAGGGTACATTCACACGACCGTATATTTTTATCCGCTTCCGATCCGCAGCCGTTCCGCAATTAGCGGAATATATGCGGACCCATTCATTTCTATGGGTCAAAAAAGTGTGCGGACAACATTCAGTATGCTGTCCGCATCCGTGTTTCCGCATTTGTAGTCCGCAAGAATATGAAGCTTGTCCTACTATTGTCCGCACAGATCGGTCCGCAGCCCCATTCAAGTCTATGGATCCGCAATTTGCGGATGACATACGGAATGGTTTCCGTATGTCATCCGATTTTTGCGGATCCGTTGCAGTAGGCACTGCCCACAGAGGTTGGATCTAAATATTAAAATTAGATATTATTATCTTGATGAGAACAAACACACATACAACTTGCTGCACAAAATGGCACGTGTGGATGTGAGCAAGCTGATTGTTCTGATCCAAGAACGACCAGAACTCTGGGACACCAGGAGTGATTTGTATCATGACCGGGTCCGAAAAGACCGGTCATGGGAAGATGTAGTCAAGGAGCTCCTACCTACTGAATGGGCAAGATGCAAGACGGACAAACGTTTGGGACTTAGTAAGTACACAATATTTTTTAATAACTTTACCTATAGTGTACAACCATTATGTCCTGTAGCGTCCCTTTTTGCAATTTCCCGGATAGTGTTCACATATCTGCACTACAAATTGTCATGGGCCTTGCAAAGTGACATAGATTAGTTTTTAATAATCTCCTGTAATGCACTAGATCACTTTATTTAAAATTCATCTCTGAACATTAAATGCAAATGCAAATCTTCCTATGTCTCTTTGCAAAGCCCAAGTAACTTTCATGTGCAGACGTCTGCAAAGATAGAACACTGGCCTGGAACAGTGGATGCCACATGACTTGCTTGTGCAGCTCTATGAACATTTCTGTCATGGCTTTCAGCAATGTTCATAGGGCCTAGTAAAATGACAGTGAAATGTTTTTCTTTTAATAATCTCCAGTAATGCACTAGATCAGGCATACTCAACCTGCAGCCCTGCAGCCATTGCAAAACTACAACTCCCATCATTCATGGACAGCCTACAGCTATCAGCCTACAGAAGGGCATGATGGTAGTTGTAGTTTTACAACAGCTGGAGGGCTGCAGGTTGAGCATCTCTGCACTAGATCACTTTATGTAATATGCATCTCTGGACATTAAATGCAAATCTTCCTATGTCACTTTGCAAAGCCCAAGTAACTTTCATGTGCAGACGTCTGCAAAGATAGAACACTGGCCTGGAACAGTGGATGCCACATGACTTGATTTCTGTCTGCCATCTGTGAAAGCATCCCCAGTTTACCTGTTCCAGGGCAGTGTATCCTTGCAGACATGTGCACTAGAAAGTAGCATGGGCTTTGCAAAGTGGCATAGAAAGCTTTTGCATGTCCATAGGTGCAGTTTATAAAAAGTGATCTAGTGCATCACAGGGGAGGCACACGCCGTATCAGTGCTGCCTCCACTACACTGTTTACAAGCTGGCCGACTCTGGGGTAGTGGTGAGTAGGTGTAATTACACCTCACTGCCCCATTTGTGATGAATCGCTTATGTCTGATATTGTACATTATTTCATATGTTAAGATATATATATATATATATATATATATATATATATATATATATATATATATTTTATTTTTTTTTAAAGTTAAACTCGCCAAAACAAAGTGGAATTCTTGCCGGGATCAGTTCAGGAGAGAATTCAATGCAGCGAAGGGCCATAGCGGTGACGGGAAGTCAAAAAAAAAAGCCTTATATGTACACTAAGGACCTCCAATTCCTTTTACCAGTTATGGACTTGCGACCGTAAGTAATCAGATGATTAGCATGGGTTCGACATCTGTGACCTCTAACTATTCAACTTCTATGCAGCGGCCCCTACAATAGCGCTGTGGCCTTTTTCAGATTTCACTCTGTCCAATTGACCCGAGTTATGACGTCACTAGGCCAGAGTGAACCCAAAAGAAGGCCAAAGAGCTATTCTAGCACCACTGCTTTGTCAAATAGCTGATTGGTGGGGGTCATGGTTGTTCTATCCATAGATAATTTGCAATACATGATCCTAAAGTATACTTATTTTTCAGCACGGTGGACAATCTTCAGGTGGATGAAAGTTCTTCATCCACCGATATTGAACAGACCCACCACCACCACCACCACCACCACCATCCTATCCAGAGGCCGAAGAAGCATCTGATATTAGACTTCTTCCAGAGGAGGAGAGCCAACATGAGACCACGGCTCAAAGGCCAGTGCAACGGCAAAGGAGACAGAGAAGAGGAGGAGCCGTTCAACAACCTGCCCCTCAGATGTCAACGAGAGAATATATTGATTCTGAAGTTATCCAATATTTAAAGAGTCACAAATCTGACAGCCCTGAGGAGCAACTGTTATGTGGCCTAGCCCCTGGTTTGAGGAGAATCCCGCCTGACCGACATTTGATGGTCATCAATGTATTGTCATCAGTACTATTTTTATTTCAAGGGGATAATATGCCCCTTGAAATGATCCGATACATTGATGACCAGAAAATGCGTCAGGCACAGTTATTAGATTCTCCTCAAACCAGGGCTCAGCATCCTGAACATCCACCCACTTTTCCCACTACTTCTACTTCTAGCGAAGTAGTGTATACACCTAGTGGGCCATACACCCGCGAATTATTTGATTTATAAATTCATTTTTTCTACGTTATAAAAAAATATTTTATATCATCATTGGTCTTTGAATTTTTTATTATTATAATTTATTAGTATAAGATTTTTTATGTAATAAGAATTTTCTCTGTTTCAAAGGCTACTTTCACACTAGCGTTAGCACGCATCCGGCACCTAAAGGGTGCCAACGGATCCGTGCTAACGCTATACATGTGTGGAGCCGGAGCAGCGCTCCGGCCCCACACATGACACACATTGAAACAAGACACAGACATACATACAGACATACATACAGACATACATACATACTCACATACTCCCGGCACGCCGGCAGCAGGTCTTCACGCGCCTCCTGCGCGCAGTGATGACGATTCCCCACAGCGCCCTCTGCTGGGCGCAGTGGGGAAACGTCATCGCTGCGCGCAGGAGGCGGTTGAAGACATGCTGCCGGCGTCCCGGGAGTATGTGAGTATGTATGTATGTCTGTATGTTTGTATGTATGTCTGTGTGTATGTAGCCGGATCCGGAATGACCCCCATTGGAAATCAATGGAGGACAGATCCGGATTACTGGTTTGTCCACACCAAACGGATCCGTCCCCATTGACTTGCATTGGGTGTCATTCCGGATCCGTCTTGGTGCGGATGCCTGGACCGGAGAGCAAACCGCAGCATGCTGCGGTTTGTTCTCCGGTCTGAAGACGGAGCGGAATGCTTTCAGGAGTCACCTGCACACATACATACATACAGAGATACACATAAACATACACAGATATATACACATACAAATACACATACATACTTACATCTCCAGGCATGCCGCAAGTCTTCACAGAGCAGGAGGGCACGCAGATATGACGATTCCACACAGTGCCTAGCATTTTGGGCTTCTCATTATATCAACCTATATTTAATATTTTTTTATTAAAACAAAAAAATTGGGTTGATAATAATGAGGTATTAGAGGGTATTTTTGTAATATTCAGGTATTACTACTCTAAATATTAGAGTATTTTATTTAAAAAACTTTCATGGTCTAATTGTAAAAATAGCTTATAGGCCATAAAACTTTTTAAAAGTAAATTTATTAAAAATTAATTACAAATAATACCCCAGCCCGCAAGCCCACGTCAAGGGTCCTCATTCTCTTGCGAGTCCCTAAACTAACACTAAAAAAAAAAGGGAACTGACTAACTAAAAAATTATGAAGTAATTTATTTAATTTAAACCCAGAGACCAGATGAAATCAACGACCACCACGGATGGCATCCATCTGCCACGGCAATGCACCCTCTGGACTGCAAAAGTAGTCCGCATAGCGTTCCCGAACAGCTAGTCCAGCTGTTCCAGGTCTGCCATGTCGGACTTGTTCAAAATTGACAGGTGTGGTTGTCAAATTTTGGACAAGTTCTGCATCCAAGGGCACATCGTGGATCCTGGTGAAATTGTGTAAAACTACACAAGCTTGGATCACCAGGGTGACATTTTCCGGATCCATTTGCATTGACGACATGAATACTCTCCACTTAGCAGAAAGTATTCCAAAAGCGCACTCCACATACCGGCGTGCACGAGTCAGTCGGTAGTTGAATATACGCTTTCGGTCGTCTAAATCGCGTCTGGGGAAGGGGCGCATCAAATTCGGTGATAATGCAAACCCTTCATCAGCCACAATTACAAATGGAGCCGGGGGACCTGCAGATCCAGGCAGTCGTCTGGGCTCCGGTAGGGCTAACTGATTAGCACGAAGTCGCTCACCCATTGTGGATGCACAAAAGATGCGGGCGTCTGATGTACTTCCGTAGGCCCCAATATCGACAATTACAAACCTGTAGTTACTGTCAGCTAAGGCTAACAGCACTACAGAAAAGTACTGTTTGTAATTAAAGTATCGGGACCCTGAGTGAGCGGGCTTCTTAACACGTATGTGTTTTCCATCAAGTGCCCCAATGCAGTTAGGAAACTGCGCAGAATTTTGGAAACCCTCGGCGATAAGTAGCCAATCTTCCGCCTTGGGGGTGGGCATCACCGCTTCTCTGAGACGTTGCCATATCACTTCACACGTTTGGCTGACTATCCCAGAGATAGTTGAGACCCCCAGCAGGAACTCGAAATGCAGCGAAGCATACGAATTTCCAGTAGCCAGGAATCTGAAAGATATAAAATATATAAAAGAATGTCAAATATGAATTATATATATATAGAAATTATGAAATATATTAAATTATGAAATATAGAAATTTTAACAAATTGAATATGAAAAAAAGAAGAAGAATTTTTACCTCAAAGTGACGATTAGTCTTTCTTCTGGTCCTATACAGCGCCTCATGTTCGTATCGTGAAAGGTTAGGTACGGACGAAGAGTTGCTAGCAGACGATCAAATGACGCCAATGACAGACGACAGAAGTTGTGAAATTTCATAGGGTCCTGTCGCAGGTCTGCATACAATGTATGGAAGTGTCCCTTCCTGAGCCTTTGGGAGACTATAGGATGCACCCATTGCCTCCTTCTCCTCCTTGGTTCTTCTTCCTCCAGCATATCAGAATGACTTCCGAAACGCCGGGAAAGGAGCCAGCGTAGAAGAAGTCCTCTTTCAATGTACTTGGGCATGATTGTCGCACAGAAAAACGGAAGAATCTAATACCAGCAAGGCACGAGATACTCACACAGCTCTATCCGACAAGAAAAGCACATAAAATGGCGCCTGTTGGAGCATGTGACTCATCTACATTAAAGTTTCCTTGACAACTATGAATATAATTATTTTTAATTCATTCTTTTTTTTTCCCTTCCGCAAAAAACGGTCCGCAAAAAACGGATAACATACGGAACACAAACGGAATACATTCTTCCGCAAAATGCGGACAAACGGTTCCGTTATTTGCGGACCGCAAATCGGAAGGTATTCCATACGGTCGTGTGAATGTACCCTCATTGTAATCAATGATGCTGTGCGCTCCCGTGCGCACCATCGATGCCGCTCCGGGACATATGGCCCGCTCACGGACCGTATGTCTCGGAGGGCATACAGTCGTGTGAAAGGGGCCTAATAGTGAAAGAAAAATACAAAATGACCAGAGATCGGGCATGCATGAATAACCCCAGCATGTCCAAGATCCATCAGTCATTCTTAGACACTGAAAATTATTGAGAGTTGTATAGAACTTTTAACAACTTGGCAGACGAAGATGACCCCAGGGCTTATAGTGACTGGTGATTTTTGGATTTTGGATGGAAATTCTCTTTTATATAACTGCTTCCCTCTAGTTCTCCTTGTCCTTCTACCTTTTTATGCAGTTGGAGTCTGTGAACTTTGGCAACATCCCCCAATAAATATGATATTTTCTCACTTCTCGTTGCTGTTAGGACGTGTGATTCCATGCGCAGTAATATTACCCAAACCCTTGACTCTTTCATTGATCCACAATGCATTGTAAATACTTCACTTTCATTTAAATGATATTATTCAGATACGTTTTAGTCCTTACTGTAGTAACACATAAAATCGTATGGAGTCCTTGGAGGGCAGTATTTGGGGAGTCCATCAGCTGATTTATTAGAATATTATTTCTGACTTTATTCTCTATATTAAGTAGATAAATTAATTTCACTTAATAAAACAAACTTACTAGAAGGCATAACTTTAGGTACTTTGCATTTGACAATTTTTAACTGTACATAACTTAAAAGGATCTTGTATTAAAGGGGTTTTACGTATTATCAAACCTCTGGATAGGTCATCAGTATCTGATCGGTGGGGTCCAATATCCAGGACCTTCACCTATCAGCTATTTGAGAAGGCACCAGTACTCCTGTGAATGCCGTGGCGTTGCTCACCAAGCACAGCGCCGTACATTGTATAGTGGCCTTGCTTGGTATTGCAGTTCAGCCTCATTCACTTTAATGGTACTGAGCTGCGTCTAGGCCATGTAACCAATGAAAGTGACATGACATGGCCTGTGAAAAACTGTAGAAGGCCGCAACGCTGCCTTCGCAAACAGCTGATCGGCCTTTTGGCTAAGATCAAGTGTAGTATCTGTTCTTATCAGTTCTGGCAGTATGGTCCTAGGCTGTCAGACTGTAGGATGGAGAGGCACGAGAAGCCTCCTTGGTGGACGGACGGCGCCTTCGGGCCCCAGGCTATGGGACCAGGAGGCATACGGATCTTATGTCGGAGGGCCGGGTAGTTTGAAAGCCCGAGGTGCAGAAGTGCCCCAGGAGTGGTGACCCTGGGGTGCCTGAACTCAGTGGGGGTGGGATCCCACTGAGCTTCACGGCACATTTGCACAGCACTTCTTTTCTTACTTTTGAGCGCACACACCTCTCTTTGCCCGGTTCGGCTTGCCTGGACCGAACAAAAGAGGAATTTTTATTCCGGCCGAATGACCGGGCCTTATTTTAGGCACTCATTCACTTTATTTATTTTTTATGTCACTGTGTGTTCACTTTCCACGTTTGTGTGTCACAGGATTTTGAGGGTTACGGCGCCCTTATGGGTACCCCCCTTGAGATCTAGGGGGAGTGTGTGTGGCCATCCCGGTTCCGCACTCCCCTGCAAACCCCATGGTATCCACTTTCGGGGGGAGACCAGCCTGTTGTTGAGCTCCGTGCTGACTCACCCGGGGTGGCGCCTGGGAGAGAAAGCCGGAGCACAGATGGGGCGTACCCTCGGCTTCGGCTGAGGGTTGCCCATTTGGGTGTACACCCGGCTTCGGCTGGGAGTCACCATTTTGTCCGAGTCCCTTGCAAGTGCCTTCTGGCCCGGAGGGATGAGGAAGGTCCTGGGGGGCCCTTCTTCTTTGGAAGAGGGCCTGCGATGGACCGTAGCCTTGGGCACGTTTTTGTGTGGCACGCTGCACGATTTTGTTGCACTTGGTTTTTGTAAGCACGCTCCTCGGGCTTTAAAAAAAAAAAAAACAGCTGATCGGCGGGGGTCCCGGGTGTTGAACCCCCACCGATCAGATGCTGATAACCTATCCTGAAGATAGACCATCAGTAAAAACACTTGGAAAACCCCTTTAATGAGTTTAAAGGGGTTGTCCAGTATTACACAAATTAAGTATTTGCTCCATGGGTCATGTCTAGTACTGCAGAATAGCAACATGGGGCTGAACTGCAATACCATACAAAGCACATTAAAAAGAGTGGCGCTGTTTCTGCGGAATAAGTGTAGATACTTTACTTCTAATCCTCAATAACTACTTGCATTCTCCATGTAATAATAATTCGGGAGCATCTTTTCTCCTAAAAAGGGAGGTCTGTCACCAGGAAGTTAAACCAGGCACAGTCCCTTATAGGACTGGCTGAGATAGATGTACTAAGACATCAGTTGGCGATCCATTGCTTCTTCTACATTTAATCCATATGCCAATGAGCAGTTAAGTGCACCCAGGGTGGGCCAAAGTGCACTCAGTGCACCTTTGCTCCTCCTCCTTCCTCCACCAGCCTCTTCCCCTCCTTATTGATTGACAGGACAAGGTAACATAATTATGCAGGAATCTGGCCCTGTCAATCAAGAAGAAAAGCAAGGCAGAGGAAACAGGAGGAGCAAGGATGCACAGAGTGGTTAGGGCCCACTCTCAGTACACTTAAAGGGGTATTCTCATCTTAGACAATGGGGGCATATCGCTAGGATATGCCCCCATTGTCCTATATCCGCGCCGCTCATAGAAATGAATGGGAGCCGGGCCGTGCATGCGCGGTGCGCTCCCATTCATTTCTATGGAGCCGACGGAAGTAGCCGAGCCAGCGCTCGGCTATTTTCGGCGGCCCCATAGAAATGAATGGAGGGCGGCTGCGCATGCGCAGTGCGCCCTCATTCAGTTCGGGGGCTCCGTTCTGGAAATAGGTGTGGGTCCCAGCGGTGGGACCCGCACCTATAAGACAATGGGGGCATATCCTAGCGATATGCCCCCATTGTCTAAAATGAGAATAACCCTTTAACGGCTCATTTGCATATGGATAAAAAGTACTTTTTCTCCAGAATGAAGCAACGGATTACTAAGTGAAAGGTGTCATTACACTCAACTGAACTAGCCCTACAATGCAATGGGGGGGATTTATAAAACTGGTGTAAAGTAGAACTGACTCAGTTGCCTATAGATTCCACCTTTTATTTTTCAGAGCTCCTTCAGAAAAAGAAAGGTGGAATCCAGTTTTCCTTAGTACCACTTTTGATAAATCTCCTCCATTGTGCCTGGTTTATTTGTGAATTTCCTGGTAACAGACTCC
This sequence comes from Rhinella marina, assembly GCA_900303285.1. Taxonomy (NCBI): domain Eukaryota; kingdom Metazoa; phylum Chordata; class Amphibia; order Anura; family Bufonidae; genus Rhinella; species Rhinella marina. The sequence goes on along the minus strand of ONZH01027393.1, from coordinate 524,713 downwards.
CTTTTAGGGCTCATGCGCACGACCATTGGCTGTTTTGCGGTCCACAAATTGCAGATCCGCCAAACATTTTGAAGAACAGAAGGGCCGGCCCCTAATAGAACAGTCCTATTTTTGTCTGTAAAATGGACAAGAATAGGCAGGAGTGTACCACCAATGAGGCCAGGTGAGGCGATTGCCTCAGGCAGCACCAGGTAGGGGAAAGAGGGGGCAGCCGAAGTGCCATGGACTGAACGGAAAGGGTTAGATTAAGGAATTGGCATGGTGGGGGTCACCATTTCAGCAGAAAGGCTAGGTGCACCCCCGAAAGAACATGGTCTATCGATATGCTGGTCCATGGAACAGACATACGGATGCGGACAGCATTTTTTGTGGTCCCATTGAAGTGAATGGGTCCACATCTGACGTGGTCCAAAAATAAGTTTGTCTGCATGAACCCTAACTTTGCATTGAGATGTTTCTCTGTTATTTCTTCTGAATATTTATGAATAAATAGACAACTGGGTGTTACCATTCTCCTTGGTAAAGGGTGTGTCCCTACACTGCCGAGCATGCCTACTTGGCTGTTTCCATAACTCCAATGAAACAAAATGGGGACAGAGACGAGCATGTTTGGCTACCCCTCCATTCATTCCCCACATGGATGCAGAAGTCACCTCTTCAGGTGGGAATCCTAACTTAGTTCCAGAGAATAGGACCTGCACCCAGCAGATATTCACGACATATCTTGCGGCTATAAATCTCTGCTATGGAAATACCCTGATATTAGTCATCCAATCAGTTTGGAACTACTGTCTGACTACTGGAAAAAAAAAACCTCTTTGTGACAGAACCGTGTCAGACAAAACATAGAGCTGTCGTCTGCGTTTCCCTGAACGCGGCTCCTAGCATTTTACATGTAAATTCTTCGGCATTGTAGAAAAAATGACCGCAACTGTGACAAATTTCATTTCCAGACAGCACACCCACCAGCCCCTGCCTATGAATCTGTGAGGAAAGCTTTTCCTTAATGGTTACCATGTAACCCCCTGGGGCAGATGCCGTGCCAAGCGTGGCCGGGGTAAAGACTTTAATACGTTCACTAATTTCACTTCCTTTTTTTATTATTATTCCAAATGATTTATCGACGTTTCACACAAAAGCTCCGGCTCTGTGCTGAGTGGTTTTAATAATTTGTCCTGGACGGCAGCCCATACCCTCAAATTCTACACATATTTCACATTCGCTAATTTCCATGTTTTTAGTATTTTCATGCAATAAGTCCATTTTCCTTTTTCGGAAACCCAGGTAACGTGAGGTGTTTTTTTTTCCTGTTTTTTGTTTTTGACTGTACAATACACGATGGTTACAGCATCATTTCTTCATTTCTAAGATCACAGCCAAAAATTTCACAGATTGATTCCTGATGATTTCCTGCTATTCACTATGTCTCACGTCTTAGTCATTGGTGCAAGAAAAGGAAAACAAAGAAAAGCAGAAACGCGTCAATGGCATCTCCCATGATAGGCCATCACTATAGGGCGGCATGGCGCCAAACAGTATCACATTCCGAGGCAAGATCTGCGCAAACCGGGCAACAGCTGTATAGAGTTTGTACTAACATGGCCACCTCTTCATTTACTCACATAGAGTCACCAGTGCCAAACTGGCTGTATCAACAACACCTGACCCCAGAATTGGGCAGATTTTCAGATGCAGTTTTGGACACCAAAGGCAGAAGTTGATTTATACATATATATCAGGGATGCCCAACCTGCGGCCCTCCAGCTGTTGCAAAACTACACCTCCCAGCATGCCCTAATAGCTCTAGCCTGTCCAGCATGCTGGGAGTTGTAGTTTTTCAACAGTTGGAGGGCCGCAGGTTGGGCATCCATGATTTAAATCCTCCAAGTTTTTCTTCATAAAGCGTTTATATTAAACATATATTACTTTAAATTTTTGGTGATTTTTCTAAACATTTGTATTAAAAAAATCTTGGCAACCACCTGGGGAGTACAGAGACTAGCCTGTTACCAGTGGCAACCACCAGAGCAGCAGGGTCCCTTTAACTTTTTCTGGATAACTGAACCAAAAATCATGGACAGCCAAACATTTTTATGGACAAAAATAAAATTTAGCAGCAGCATCTGGAAAAAAAAAATCCACAATTCCCAGAGGTTACTTGCCCCACCACTCTAGTATGAGTGCTTTGTTTCTATGGCTGCAGTGTTGATATATGTGATGTGCTGCTGGACTTTCTGGCATCACTGCTGTGGCCATGTAAACAAAGACTGGCAGTGATATAGCGGGCAGGTGTACACATCTGTCACAGTGTCAGTGATGTGCACACTGACGTGCAGGGGAATGGCATGTGACCACTGCAGCCAATCACTGTCCTCAGCATTAGACCACAGATTGGAGGGAACAGACTAGACCATCAGAAAAAGGCCCGGAAGAAAGGGATGAGTATAACATGCATTCTTTCCTCAGCTTCTCTATTTGGCCCAGACCGCCATGACAAGTTCTTTCAGCCACATCTTCTATCTGCAGTTTGTCAGTTTCTATCATCCTCCTCCTTATCCTGGTGCCTCAACAGTGTTGGGGCTCATGCACACGACCGTATGTATTTTGTGGTCCGCAAAAAATACGGATGACATCTGGCCCCTAATTGAACAGCCCAATCCTTGTCCGTAATGCGGACAATAATAGGACATGTTCTATTATTTTGCGGAAGAGACATACGGAAACGGAATGCACATGGAGTAACTTCCATTTTTTGCGGACCCATTGAAATGAATGGTTCCGCATATGGTCCACAAAGAAACTGGAAAGGACATGGAAATAAAATATTCATGAGCCCTTATCCTGCTGCTACCCTGTGTTTCCCAATGCCCCAAAATACTATATATATATATACTATATATGATATACAAATTACAGCAGTACAGGCAAATGTCCACAAACATCCAAAGTAACCTTGCTCCAGATCACTACAATTATATACCTGAGCTTATTACATAATTATTTTAATGTTTCATGTTTTACATCGCCCGGTTTAGAAGGGAACAGTGTTCAAGTCCCTAACTGCCCGCTTACTGGCTACAAAGAGGGAATAATGGACATTGTCCCCTTTTTTTCAGTGGTTTTTAACCCGTTAAGCCACCATGATGCAACTTAAATTAAATTAAGAAAAAAAAGTTTTTCCATAAAGAGCGGTTTTATTTTGTAAAAGTGGCAAAAACACACACAAACACATTAATGGTATTGATACGTTTTATAATAAAAGATAATATTATTTTAAGAGGACCTTTCACCACTCCTGACATGCCTGTTTTAATAGCTTCATGCATTCCCCATGTAATAACAATTATGGAGCATCTATTCTTATGGCTCTATGTTGTGTCATTCCTTTTTTTTTTTTTTCTACTAGAAGTTATGAATGAATCGCTAGCAGCCTGCAGTAAGGGTACAGAGGGGAGGTAACCAGTTGGGGGTGTGTACCTGCACAGACTCACTCTATCCAATCAGTGCTGCCATGTTCAGACTGTGCAGGTACACGCCCCCAACTTGTTACCTCCCCTCTGTACCCTTACTGCAGACTGCTAGCAATTCATTCATAACTTCTAGTAGAAATAATAAAAGAATGGCACAACATAGAGACATAAGAATAGATGCTCCAGAATTGTTATTACATGGGGAATGCATGAAGCTATTAAAACAGGCATGTCAGGAGTGGTGGGAGGTCCTCTTTAAACTTTCTACTTATCAGCATAAAAAAGTAAAAAATATATGTAACTGCTTTGTATCGCATTTCCTGACCCCCAAAATGGTAAATGTTTATCATTAATTCCCATGTACCCCAAAAGGAATGCGGTGACATAACATACTTTTTTTTCAGGAGACATGCTAGTTGTGCAAAAGTAATAAAAAACAAAACTATACATATTTGGTATCGCTATAATCGTACTGAGCCATATAATAAGGCCCTTTCACACGCATTGCACCCGCACTGAATCCTGACTCATTAATTTCAATAGGTCTTTTCGTATGAGCGATGTTTTTCACGCATCAGTTGGCCGTTGCGTGAAAATCGCAGCATGTTCTATATTCTGCGTTTTTCACGCAGCCCTGGCCCCATTGAAGTGAATGGGTCTGCGTGATTCACTGATGGTTGCTAAGAGATGTTGTTTGTAAACATTCAGTTTTTTATCACGCGCGCGAAAAACGCATCAAAACTCATCGCACCCGCGCGGAAAAAACTGAACGAACGTACGCAATCGCAGTCAAAACTGACTGCTATTGCATGCGGATTGGTGCGGATGCGTGCGGATTTTCCGGAACGCACCCTGAACGCATCCGGACTGAATCCGTGACGCTCGTGTGAAAGAGGTAACATGTCAATTATGCCACATGGGGAACATTGTAAATTTAAAGTACATAAAACAATGCCCAAATTTATTTTTTCCATTACTGTCCCCCCCAAAAAATACTTTTTTAAATTCAATCAATAATTTAAACGTACCCCAATATTGTCACTTAAATACAACTGTCCTGCAAAAAACAAGCCTTAAAGGGGTATTCCCATCTTAGACAATAGGGGCATATCGCTAGGATATGCCCCCATTGTCTTATAGGTGCGGGTGCGGGCTCAGATTCGTTTCTATTAGCGCAGCGGGGGGGCAGCGCCTGGCGGGGGTCCTCCAGGCTCAGAGCTCCCCCGCTTTGTTTTCAATATTGGTGCGGGTCCCACTGCTGTCCTAGCGATATGCCCCCATTGTCTAAGATGGGAATACCCCTTTAACCACTTCCCGTCCGCCCATAGGATAAAAACGTCCGGGAAGTGGTTACTAATCTCTGAATGGACGTTTCTGAACGTCCATTCAGAGATAGCAGCTGCACGCTAATCGTGCTGCTGACAGTGGGGTACTTGCTGTCACTGACAGCAGGGTACCACATAGAGAAGGCAGGGACCGTTCCCAGGGGTCCCTGCCTTCTAGATCACTGTATACACAGTGCTCACCGAGCGCTGTGTATACAGATCAGGAAGCGCTATGTGCGCTTCCTGTCCCGGCCCGGCAGTCACATGACCACCGGTGCCGGGAGCGCGCAGGAGCTGCCGGGTCTTTCATAGACCCGATCAGCCCTGCACTGAGGCTGTACAGCATAGTATTATGCAGTACAGCCTCTCTGGGGATGTATTTCCCCTGTAACTGGGGCTACTATGTCAGCCCCAGTTACAGGAGAAAACTATAGTGTAAAAAAAAAAACCTTATGTATGACCTTATGTGGGACACAAAGTGTAAAATAAAAAATTAAAAAAAAAATAGAGTATTATAAAAAAAAAAAAGTTTCACATATAAAAAAAATAATTTTCCCCCAAATATGTCATTTAAAAAATGTTACAAATAAAAATAAATAAATAAAATAGACATATTTGGTATCACTGCGTCCGCAACGACCGGCTCTATAAAAATATCACATGATCTACCCCATCAGTTAAACGCCATAAAAAAAAACATTACGCCAAAACAGATTTTTTAATTACCTCACCTTTCAAAAAACATAATATCAATCAAAAATGCGTATGCATCCCAAAATGGTAGCAATAAAAACGTCACCTCATCCCGCAAAAAATGAGCCCCCATACAAGATCATAGCCAGAAAAATGAAAAAAAATATGGCTCTTAAAAAATTGCAACACAAAAACATGATTTTTTTTCCTAAAAATGCTCTTATTGTGTAAAACGTAAAAACAATTAATAAAAAATAGAAATATTTGGTGTTGTTGCATCCGTAACAACTGGCTCTACAAAAATATCACATGATCTACCCCATCAAGTGAACTGTAAAAAAATATATAGAAAAATGCCCCTAAACTGCTTTTTTTGTGACTTAACCTCCCAAAAAAGTGACCAGAAAGTCGGATATACCACAAAATGGTGCCAATAAAAAGCACAGCTTGTCCCGCAAAAAATAAGACCTCACGCAGCTCAGTCCACAAAAAAATTAAAAAGTTATCACTCTTAAAAACCATAACAGAAAATTCCATGTTAGAAAATGCAGATGCTGCTCCTCCTCTTCTGAGCCCTGGCGTATCCCCAAATAACAGTTTATGACCACATGTGGGGTGTTTCTGCAAACTGCAGAATTGGGGTAATAAATATTGAGTTTTGTTTTGTTGTTAACCCTTGATGTGTGACAGGAAAAAAATTATTAAAATGGAAAATCTGCAAAAAAAGTGACATTTTGAAATTTCACATCTATTTTGCTTTAATTTCTGTGGAATACTTAAAGGATTAACGACATTTCTAAAACCAGTTTTGAATAGTTTGAGGGGTGTAGTTTCTAAAATGGGGTAATTTATGGGTGGTTTCTATTATGTAAGCCCACAAACTGACTTCAGAACTGAACTGGTCCTTAAAAAAGTTGATTTTGCAAATTTGCAAAAATTGCTTCTACAATTCTAAACCTTCTAACGTCCTGAAAAAATAAAATGACACTACCAAAATGATGCCAACATAAAGTAGACATATGGGGAATGTCAATTAATATTAATATTTTATGGGGTATCACTATCTGTCTTAAAAGCAGAGAGATTCAAATTTAGAAAACAGTTATTTTTTTTTCAAATTTTCATAAACTTTTGGATTTTTTTAATAAATAAAAGTAAAACATATCGACTCAAATTTACCATTAACATGAAGTACAATGTGTCACGAGAAAACAATCTCTGAATGGCTTGGATAAGTAAAAGCGTTCCAAAGTTATTACCACATGAAGTGACACATGTCAGATTTGTAAAATTAGGCCTGGTCAGGTAGGGGGTAAAGGGCCCGGAATGGGAAGTGGTTAAAGGGGTTGTGTCTAGAGATGAGCGAATGTGCTCGTTACGAGCACTGTAGCGCTCGGCTCCCCTGCAAACAAATGCCCGCAGGCATTGCGGATCCGTCCTCAGCTGCATGTAAGTCAATGGGGACGGATCCGTTTGGTATGACACTCATACCAAACGGATCCGTCCCCACTCACTTTCAGTCAGGTGAGGAGGATGGATCCGTTTGCTATGAGTGTCATACCAAACGATCCGTCTGCATTGACTTACATGCAGCTGAGGACGGATCCGCAATGCCTGTGGACATTGCGCAGGGGAGCCGAGAGCTACAGTGCTCGTAACGAGCACGTTCGCTCATCTCTAGTTGTGTCACTTCATCAAGTGCCATTTATCATGTAGAGAAAGTTAATACAAGCCACTTACTAATGTATTGTGGTTGTCCATATTGCTTCCTTTGCTGGCTGGATTAATTTTTCCATCAAATTATACACTTCTCGTATCCAGGGGTTACGACCACCCGGCAATCCAGCAGTGGGGGCCGAAAATATTTGTATATTGCAAGAGTTTTTCTTTGCACTTTTACAAGTGAATGTCATTTTATATGTCTTTAATTTAAGGGGTATTCCATTTTTTATTTTTATTTTTTTTATTTGTATAATAGGAAATCATACAATATTCTAATATACATGTATTTAATATTCTGCATATATACCATTCTTATATCAGGCAGTTGACCCCTATATGCAGTAGAATGGTATAGCCCATGTATCAGTCCTGTGTAATGCATCCATGGTGTAACTGAAACATGGCGTCAGTCACGTGGCGCTCTTCCCACCCTGACGTTCAGTAAGCAGCAGTGTAACAAGACATACATGTGAAAAATATGATTCGTTAAAAGGCACACAAATATTAGTCCGAATAAAGGGGGATCCTTAAAAAAGAGACATCTTAAGGATATACACTAACCATTACTGAGATGTTGAGTAATTCCTCCTTTTGGCCTCTAGGTGTCACACCTACTACTGTCTCTAAAAACAACATTCACACGTGCAGTTTTTGTGGCATTTTTGATGAAGTTTTTTTTTAGCCAAAGCCAGAATTGGATCCAGCAGGAAGGAGAAGCATACATCCTCATTTATATTTCCCATTCTTTTGAAATCCACTTCTGGTTTTAGCTAAGAAAAAAAAACACCAAAAACTGAGTGTGTGATTCCAGCCTAAAGCACTCATCTCTAAATGTACAACATTACAGACTAATCTGCGGCAATAAATGATATTTGTTCAGCAGCTTAGAATTGGTTGGAAACTCATTCAGTTCAAGAATTTCTGATTGTATCTGGATATTGTCTAGAGATGAGCGAATCTATTCGTCGATTCGTTGATTCGTATGGAATCTTGGAGATTTTCAGCTGCGAAGCGAATCCAAATATTAGGTGATTCGCTCCGGCTTTCTACGCATCCGCTACGTACTTGTCCCATAAATTGTATGCTAATGCTACGTATAAGTTACTTTATACGCTGTTGCATACGAATACAAGTAATTAGCAAACTTTTACTGTTAGTTTGTTATTCATGCGCAAAAGCCGGCAAAAAAAGCGGTCACCTGACCTAGTGGGCAGGGCTTGCTCTGATTGGCTCAGGCGCGGTAAGCCAGTGACGCATCACTTCTGTTGCGACTGCTGAGACGAGCAGAAGCACTGTGTGTGAAGTTCTGAGACACTGAGACCTGTTGTTGTTAAAATTGGGGTGTAATTGCTCTGGGAATCCATATTACACATCAGGGATACTGCAGGGCAAGTGCAGGGCTAGTAATTAATCAGACAGGGAGAGAGAGACAGGGAGAGAGATAGGGAGAGAGACAGGGACAAAGACAAAGACCAGCTGCAGGGCCACAGAGTGAAGTGAAAAATGTCTGGAATGGATAAGCAAAAGGGGTCCAGTTCCAGCCAGACCTCGAGCTCTAAAAAAAGGGAGAAGGTGGCACAGGGCAGCAGTGCCAAAAGACCTGTAGCCGGAGCTTCTACTTCTGTAATTCATAATAGTTGGCCAGTGTTCCACCAGACTAACCCACCAAGGTGCAAAATTGTAGTGGAGGAGAAAGCGGATGAGGTAGTGGAGTGGATGGCACGCCCATCTCAGTCTCAGCCGGATGATCTGCTGTCATCTGCTGATACAGTATCCATATGTGGCCAGGTAATGCTGAGGATCGCCTGGATGCCATTTTCAAAAATTCGCTCTGCCTCTGAGCAGTGCACGCTGCAGCCTCTCGTCGTGCGTGCCGGCGTATTATATAATCGCTAGACAATAGTACGCTGAGAATTTGTACGCAATTTGTACGCTCATGCGTACGTGTTCAAAGAATATATGTACCTTTTAAAACTGAACGTTCATTATTAGTGTGCGAATGTTCGCTAAACGCCACATAATAGCGTATATTTTGTACGCAAATTTAAGGAATAGATTCGTCGAATATACGAATCTTATGAAAAGTTCGACGAATGTTCGGTGAATAAAATTTTTAATGATTTGCTCATCTCTAATATTGTCTCGTCTTAGACACAGGACTGTCTCCTCCTAATGCGTCTTTCAGAGATGCAAGAAGGTGGAACATAAGAACTGCAAACATTATATGTGTAATGCAAAACTAAACTGTAAGAACACTTACCTGTCTGTTCTTACCTTATCAAGTGTGAGGTTTGTAAAGTAAATATCAATAGAAATATTAACTGTAACAGTGACATCTGCAGGCTGCAAATGGGTACTACACTAAATCAAATAAAATGCTCCCCAGCTTGTGCATGATATATCTATATGAAACCTTATAAAGAGGGAATCCAATCCTTGCATGACATATTATTAGTTCTGATATGCAGCTTCCAAACAGAAAAGGTATTGCATAACTGATATATATATATATATATATATATATATATATATATATATACACATAGAGAGAGAGAGAGAGTTTTATACTTAAAGGGGTTGTCCAACAAAAAACATTTAGCATTTTTCAAACCAGCACCTAGATCTGCGTAGTTTTGTAATTGTATGTAAATTAAAGCTACTGAGTTATTTAATAAAATCTATCTGTATGGCGCCACCTGCTGTTTGTTCTTTTTCTAACTTCTCTGTCCACCTCCCCGATGTGGACACATATGCTCAGTTTTGTCCTTCAACTGCAAACAGCTGCAGCAGACAGGATATAATCCCTGAGAAAGGACATGCCCCTGATCTGCCAGCTCGAAATAAATCTAGGAGAGAAATTGGAACAATGGTTGGGGAGATCTCTGGATCCATGTGAGGTACAGGGCTGGTTCTAGCTTTGTTAGATAGAGACTGTCATGTTTTATATGATATCTGATTTCATTTTTTTACATTAGTCATGGGATAACCCCTTTAATAATAGTAATTTGAATAATATAAAGTTCCAGCACTCCACGGATACCAGAACTGTTAAATTACATTGCCCAATTAAAGAGATTTTCTTTTTTCGCACAATCCCATATTGTTAGAAGGGTTCCCAAATGATCAAAGGGATTCCCTGCAATCAGCTTTAATCTATGAAAGTATCTCACAGCAAGCATTTGATTTCCCTGCAGCTCCTCCACAGGAAAAGTGAAGTATTTGCATAGAAGTCAGGTCCTCCAGAGGGAGCAATGCTCTTCGTAGCTGTTCTCCATACTGGCTTATAGATAAAGGCCCTATATTTTGTATTGTGTATCTTGCAAACAGAAGCATATGTACAGTCTTTTTTGGATGTCTAACATTGCCAAGAGGGTTAAAAAAAATAAGGCATGTAAATGAGCTGTTAGCAAGCTCTGCGTCTAATGTCACCAGATGTAAGGCAGCTATCTATAATCCTTCTGGTGGCATTAGAGGCAGAGCTTGCTAAGAACTCATTTGCATTCCTTCTTCCAGAATTCCAGAGGAGCATGTATGGCCTATAACACTCCTCATGCCATTTCCATAAGGAGATATTGTACCCCCGAATAAAAAATAATGTATACCTTAAAGGGAACCTGTCATCAACTTTATGCTGCCCATACTAACGGCAGAATTAGTTAGAGACAGGTGAGTTGATTTCAGCGGTCTGTCATTTATAAGTTAAAAGTAAGTGGCTGCCGAGAACCAACATCACAATCATTGCAGACTAGGCCTAGAAAAGAGTCACGGCCTCCTGAGAAGAGTCATGGTTATTCATGAATTCCTGCTCTCCCTGCTCACCTACTGATGACTGACAGTCTTCTACTTAGTTTTCTCTCTTTCTCTCTAGGAGAGAACTGCCAATCATCAGCAGATGTGAAAGTGCAGAAGATTATGAATAACCTGGACTCTTCTCAGGTAGATTTGACTCTTTTCCAGGCCTGGGGTGCAATGATTATGATGCTGGTTCTCAGCAACCACTTACTTTTAGCTCATGAGTGACAAACCGCTGAAATCAGCATTTCTGTCACTATTTTATGCTGCCCTCAGTGAGGTCAGCATAAAGTTGATGACAGGTTCCATTTAAAGAGGTTGTCCAATTTTTGGAAATATGTCTTTTTCCAGAAATGGTGCCACATCTGCCCAGGATTTGTGTTTTTGATTATGGCTGCTTCAGTCCATTGAAGTGACCAGGGCTGAGATGCAATACCATACAAAGCCTGTGGACAGGTGTGGCACTGTTTTTAGAAGAAAGCAGTCACGTTTTTCTATTTGTGGATGATCGTTTTACAGACATGGTTTTTAGTCGTGTCTTGTTGCAAAAACAGTAAAAAAGTACAAATATACAGATAAACCTTTCAAAAAAGACACTTTTTGTGTACATCTACCCTATAGAAGTCTATGGATTCTGTTCAGTATTCATCTCAATCCTTTATTTATTTATTATTTATTTATTAGTTTCAGACATAAATCATCAACTGTATTTTAAAAAGTGGTGTGAACTGAGTCCTATCCAACACCCATATCAATGGTTACGTTGAAAGATGGTTTCATTATCTTTGCCAGCAATAATAGCCAATGGCTTATAATATTTGAGTTTTTCATATCATTATTGGGGTTTTAACCCATTCCTCTTTGCATGACTATAATAAACCATTTCTTCTTCATCTTTCCCTATTAACCTCTTCCTTCATCTTCAGCATCATTCAGACACAGTAAAGGTTTCCCATGTACTCTTAGGTTTTTCCCTGAAAAAGCATTTCCCAATCACCGCAATCAATTAATAGTCCGCCGCCGCCAATTCCGCCCTTTTCTGCTTGATTTGCATGTAAATGTGTATATTTTCTTGGCGTAGGGGACAGCTTAGGAAGTGAATAACTGGAGGAGGCAAAACCGGGGTGAATCCGTCATTATGTGCTTCATAGAGATCTGACTGAATGAAATAAGGATTGTCCCGACTTTAATGTTGTCATGCTCGCAGTCCCTCAGATAAAGCATTGTCTCAAGGGGCTGCCGTGAAAATTGCTTTCCCCAGGATTCTATTCTTCTAAATGGGAACAGCTCATTTGCATATTTTCCCTAGCCGGCATCCTGTTAACTCATTAACGCAATACCTACAGCATTTAACATTCAGTCCTAACTGGAGCCATGTCACATCTAGACGTGGAAACCCAACTACATATGGAATCATCAAGTCTCTTCTACTGAATGGGGCAGATTATCCGTGGTTTACAGCTTTACAAAAAATCTCCCCAAGATGTATCATCACTGAGGTGACACAGGATATACCAACCAGGGTTAGGTAAATAAATTGTATGACCATGATCACTAAGTTGGTTCTCACTGAGGTGGTTTGGGTTCTTTCCTGCTAAGGTAGCTTCCTAGTCTTGTGGCTTAGACCATGTGGAGCAGGCATCCCCAAACTGCGGCCCTCCAGCTGTTGTAAAACTACAACTCCCACCATTCCCTGCTGTAGGCCGTCAAGGCATGCTGGGAGTTGTAGTTTTGCAACATCTGGAGGGCTGCAGTTTGGGGATGCCTGATGTGGAGTATCAGTTCAGTGGTAGAACAGGGCCACTGAGATGGAGCAGAGAAACACACAATGGGTGTTCACGTTTTGTTTATCACTAGGATTTTCAGGGTTGCGGCGACCATATGAGCTACCCCCCTGAAGTCTAAGGGGGGTGTATGATCATCTTGATCCTCGCCCCCTGCAAACCTCTTGGGCTCTCCCTTCAGATCTCGAACTTGGCTCTTGACCAACACCTGGCGTGGCAGCCAAGTGGAAGCCAGAGCACCAGTTGGTGCTTCTCCATCTTCGGCTGAGGGATGGCCACTACTCCCAGACCCTTGCAGGTGCCTTCTGGCCCAGAGGGACTGGGATTGGTTTATGGGGGGGCCCTCACGGATGCATCAGTGTAGAAAGCACGTAACTTGGGATTTTGATAAGAGAAAAGGAAAAAAAATCACATCCAGTTTGTAGCTGGCTAAGGGTCCATGGGCCCCCTCTGACGACCTGTAATTCCGGTGGCCAGTAAACCTCTTCCTGCTCCATGGAATTTTTAGATTCCATTCAGACTCAAGACAGTCTGACAATGGCAGGACTGATTGGATAGAGTGAGTCTGTGCAGGTACACACCCCCAACTGGTTACCACCTCTCTGTACCCTTACTGCAGACTGCTAGCAATTCATTCATAACTTCTAGTAGAAATAATAAGGGAATGGTACAACATACAGACATAAGAATAGATGCTGCAGAATTGTTATTACATGGGGGATGCATGAAGCTATTAAAACAGGCATGTCAGGAGTGGGGAAAGGTCCTCTTTAATCTAGTTGCTTCAGTTTACTCCCGCAAATCTCACCTTAGGGTATGTCCAGCATGCTGTAGATATTGCTGATTATTACAATGCATGTAAAAATTTTAAAAATTAGGCTTGAATAAAAATATTCTGCTTTCTATGGAGATCTATGTGTCTCCATAGTTACAGACAACATTCCCATCTGGGACATTGATGGTATATCGCTAGGATATGCCACCAATGTCACATAGGTCAGGGTCCCAACTCTGGGACCCGTTCCTATCTCCAGACCGGCACCCCTGAAGTGAACAGAGAGTACCTGCACAGAAACTCTCCTTTCACTGCAAAGTAAGCCCTGAAAATAGCCAAGTGCAGTTTCAGGCAATAAGGGTGGCCGATTGGGGAGGTGGTTACCTGGTGTGCTTTCCATTCACCGCTATGGGACTTTGTGCATTCACAGATATTTTTGGAAATGCCATATGCCAAGTATGTGCGGCATGTTCTCCTTCACTTCAGGGCTCCCATTCTCTAGATAAGAGCACAGGCGGGACCCACACCTATCTAACATTGATGGCATATTGTAGCGATATACCATCAATGTCCCAGATGGCCAAACCCCTTTAACTTAGTGGGCGCCAATATCTATGTACTTTTGAATACCTCTTAGTAGTCGCACACTGTGAGGAGAATCCACCCTCTCTACAGTATCAGATATACAAGGATCCCCTCAGTTTTAGAGGGCTGTATAGTCGGTGCACTCAAGATTAAAGGTGTTTTCTGAGCTATTTTTACTGATGACCTATCTTCTGAATAGGTCATCAGGATCTGATCGGTTGGGGTCCCACCAATCAGCGCCCTTCTTGCAGCTTTCTCTAAGTCATGTGATGCCATGTTCATTGTCACATAGCCTAGGTGCGCAGTGCTACTGCGAGCGATGGTGCCTACTCAAACAGCAGGGGTCCCGGACAGGGGTACACCTAGCCTTTCTGCTGCCTGAGCTGACAGCTGAAACGGCGCCCCCCCCCCTCTTCCCCCACAATGGCAATTTCTTAACCTAACCCCTTTGCCACAATGAAAGCACTCATTGGCGAAGGCTCTTCCGCTGTCCCCCATTTTGCCCCTACCTGGTGCCGCCTCACCTGGCCTCATTGGTGGTGAACTCCTGGTACCGAGTGTCGGACCCCCACCGATCAGATACCGATGACCTATCCAGAGGTCAAAATATCTCAGAAAACCCTTTTAACCCTTTATGGACAGGAGGTTCCTATATGGTTATTTGAACATGCCGTGTGCAACTTCGTGCAAAATACTGTACATGGAAGAGTAGATTGTTTCATAGATACTGGGATTTTCTGTAGGAGTAATGGGCGGGTCGCAGCAGACATCTATATTTTCTTCCATTGTGGAATGTGCAGTGACTGAAGTCGTAACATAAGCTAATAATAGTTCTGATATATAGAAGATAGAACGTTGTAGATGATGGACATAGTTGAAGTAGAGCACATTTCCTCTCTCAGGTCAATTTGCGGAACCACAAAACACTTATGGAAGTCTGAATGGACCCTTAGACTCACCTACTTGCACATGCCGAGACAGTCAACCTCTCTTGATGCTGAATAGGACCTGCGTTCCCAGTGTGATGATGTCACCATGTACTCCAAGTGATCATGCTAGGAGTTCATGGTGACATCATCATGCTGGAAGCACAGGTCTTTCAGCATCCAGAGAGGAGCAGCTGCCTCTGTATTTTTTGGCTTTGTATTCTGGCTCCTTATAGAAATAAATACATTATAGTTCATTATGATCTGTCTCTTTCAAGAACCTGTATCGCAGTCCAGCAGATATTTCTATAAAACTATGCGCTGCCGCTTTGGTAGGAATGGTGGCATGTCTCATATGTGCCAGACTAGATTAGAGTGGGGGGGGGGGGGGGGCAGGAAATACTGTGAGAACTTGGCTGTCAGACCATGTCATTGATGAACTGGAGGTAAATGGGAGCTATATTTAGTGTGGGTGCATTAGACTCGTCTGCGAATGTCTTTCCATGTATCAAGGACGTCTGTTTTTAGACCCTTCAAGGTTATATCATAAATGTAAATCTGGATATTTCTATGCTCCCTCATGTGAATTACACAGGGCGCAATCTGATTAAAATAGATCGCCTGCAGCTTCATGTATGTATTACGGCTGGAGCAAAGACATGGAGAATGGTGAAGTGCAAACCAGTAATACTGGGAACAAAACCCGTCAATAATAAATAGGAATCTAGCGATTTACTATCGAACCACTAAACGCCACTAAAGTTCTGATATGCAGTCTGCATGTGGCCTCATCCTAAAGCCACGAGACCGCATTTTTTCCACATCCAATCCAGAGGACTGGATGTTAAGACTTATGGATTTCAATGGGGTCACAAACTGCACGTGTAAGTGCATGATGGAGTCTCGCAAAAAAAAAAAAAAAAAAAAAATAGAACAAATGTCTTATACTTTTCTGTTTTGCAGACAAAGATAGGACATTTCTATATAAGTCGCGTGCATGAAGTCTAAGGGCCCATTCACACTACTGTGTGAACAGGTCCGCATCTATTCCACAATTTTGCGGAATAGATGCGGCCCTGTTCACTTCAATGAGAGCGGGCAGCCGCAGCTCCGTGCCGCGGCTCCGCAATAAAAAATAAAACAAGTCCTATTCTTGTCCGCAATAGCAGACAAGAATAGGCATTTTGAATGGGGTGCCGGCTGTGTGTTCCGCAAATTGCGGATGACACACTGGTCGGCATCCATGGAATTGCGGATCCGCATTTCTACGGATCCGCAATACCACGGCCGTCAGAACGGTCCCTAACAGTAACTGCATAGCCACATGTGAGGCCACATGGCATAGTTTTGTTGTAGCAGTCTGCATTGATTTTCAGAAATTTGCTGAACAAAACGACAATAGCATAATAATGTAAAGCAAAACTACAACTCCCAGCATGCAAAGACTGCCTACAGCTATCAGCCGACAGCAGGGAATGGTGGGAATTGTAGTTTTACAACAGCTGAAGAGTTGCAGGTTGGCCGTCCCTGATCTACTAGATTTACACACCTTTTTCCTGGAGGAGAATTGCTTGGTCTATAAGACTCCTTAGGCTACTTTCACACTTGAGTTGGTAATTCCAGTATTGAGATTCGGCAGAGGATCTCAATACCGGAATTAAACAGATCCTCTTTGATTTTGCAAATCAGGATGCATCCGTTCCGTTAGGATGCGGTTGTGTGAAATCCAAATGGAAAAAAAAGGATCCGAAACTAAATAATTGAAAGTCAATGGGTGACGGATTCGTTTTTTTAAGCTCCTTAAAAAAACAGATCCACCACCATTGACTTAGGCCTCATGTGTGCTGGCCGCAAACTGCAGTCCGCAATGCACGGGCACTGACCGTGAGGCCATCGCATGTGGATCGTGGACCCATTCACTTGAAAGGGGTCCACGATCCGCATCCAAGGGTCCGCACCGCAAAAAAGTAGCGCTTGAGCTACTTTTTTGCAGTGCAGAGGCACAGCCAGAAACACCACGGAAGCACACCGTAGTGCTTCCGTGGTGTTCCGATCCGTGCCTCAGCTCCGCATCTCCTGGATGCCATCCGTGATGCGGCCTGCACATGGCCGGTGCCCGTTTATTGCGGACCTGCCGTATGCGGACCGCAATACAGGCACGGCCAACACACGTTCGTGTGCATGAGGCCTTACATTGTTTTCAGTGCCATATCCGTTTTTTTTCCAATTGTTATGACTGGACACAAAACGCAGCTTGCAGTGGTTTTGTGTCAGGTCACAAAACAGAATACTGCCAGAATGGATTAGGTCCAGATGCATTCAGGGTGTGTTCAGTGAAACTCTCACCATTTTGCAAGCAAGTTCAGTCAGTTTTGTCTGCGATTGCGTTCAGTTGTTCAGTGTTTTTTCTGCATGGGTGCAATGCATTTGGATGCGTTTTTCACGCGTGTGATAAAAAACTGACAGTTTACAAACAACATCTCTTAGTAACCATCAGTGATAAACACATTGAACCTGCACTTGCTTCCGGATACAATGTGTTTTTCACTGAAGCCCCATTCACTTCTATGGGACCAGGGCTGCGTGAAAAACGCTGAATATAGAACATGCTGCGATTCTCACAAAACAGAATACTGCCAGAACGGAAGACGTCCTGATCCATCCTGAACGGATCTCTTTCCTTTCAGAATGTAGGTGGACTAAATGGAAATGTTTTGTTTTTTTTTTCCGGTATAGAGATCCTCTGGAGATACTGGAAAACAACAGCACGAGTGTGAAAGTCACCTTACTCCTACTAGGTGCTTTCAACAGGGAGAAATAATATCACCTGGAACCCCAACAGAGGCCTCTCTGCTCTGCAGAAAACAGCTGTCTGCAGATGGGGTACTGGTTTAGCTAGAATCCTAAATTATGTCTCATGACAAGGCTTGAGTGAATTGGGTTCGGATTGTTGAATCTGAATCCGATTTGTTTGAAAACTATGATAAGAATATGTTGTGTTCCTGGTATTATTACAGTATTTATTACAATGATAAGAATATGGGCTCCGTCCTACTGTAAAATGTATGGCCTATGCAGACGTCTTTCTGAAGTTTCAGCAAATATTGCAAGACTTACTTTGTCTCGCCTCTATCACGTGTCAGTTTGTTCATTCGCATAAATTACTGTATCAAAATACTGAGCGGAGTTCAGCTTCGTATTTGGATACAGTAATTTATGCAAATAAACAAAGTAGCACGTGATATAGACGAGACAAAGTAAGTCTCCGATATTTGCTGAAACTTTGGAAAGACATCTGCGGAGGCCATGCGTTTTACAGTAGGACGGAGCCCATATTCTTATCATAGTTTTAAAGAGAATCGGGTTTGTATATAGCAATCCAATTTGCTCAACCCTACTCATGACCCATTTAAAAGGTCAAACATTGACTTGTATGTAGCAAAAGTCGTAACTAGTGATGAGTGAAATATTCAAAAATTCGATTCGGCTACTAAGCCGAATTGTACAAAAAAAATTTGCTTTGTGACGTCATTGTACCATAGCTGATCGCAACATCTGACAGTGTAAAATTAAAAAAAATTATTAATAAAATCATACTTACCACATCTATTTGATTGCGAAGATCCAGCCGCCACCATCTTGTGTGGAATCTAGAGCGAAATCTAGCACCTCCCATGATGCTGGTCGATGTGATGACATCAAACGTCACCAAGCACAGGACTTCCTGCGAGATCTTGAATCAAGATGGCGGCAGCTGACTCCTCATGCTCAAACGGAGGAGGTAAGTATGATTTTTTTTTTTATTTACCGCCATTCAGGACAAAGCACGAGGAAATTCAGCTTCAAGGCAAATCGAATTTTCCCTGAAATTCGGATCCAATTTCACTTCGATTCATTCAACTCTAGTTATAACCTACGCCTAGCAACCCTCTGCTGTACTTTTACACGTGAAGGTGTAAACCGCATTGCACTCACCACATGCACATTATTAAGGTGCACCAGTTTATACATTTGGCGCAGGGACACAAAGCAAAAACAAACATAACGGACACAAAAACAACCGCCAATGATAAATGCCCCCATGTCCCTACTTATCAATTACTTCTGATACATAGCATGAACATCCTCCACAGTTCTGTACATAGATCCACATCCCTCACTGTCCTCATTTGGGTTCACAATCCAAATTCCCTATCGGCATGTAGAAGTAAACCAGAGCAGACAAAAGAACCTACATAAAACAGGGAGAACATATAAACTCCAAGCAGATATGTCCTTGGTTGGATTTGCACCCAGTACCCCAGCACTAAAGGGTAACAGTGCTAACCACCGGGCCATCAAGCTGCCCCCAGAACCTTGAGACTGTGCAATCAATGCTGACAATGTTGGACTGTCTAGGAACATATTCTATTAATAATTAAAATGGCAACACCCAGCTGTTAAATTATTCATAGATTTCCAGGAGGAATAACAGAGGAACAAAGCAGAAGTCCACCAGGAATGTGTTTTCCTCAGGAATACAAGTACTTACTAAATGATACATGTCAGCAGAACAGACAGACCGTCTAATATAAGAAATGTAGACTTACCAAAGTAAAAATGTGAAAAATGTTTTTCATAATATTTTATTTCCGGTTACCAATGTGCTGTTAGACCGAGCCTGTGCGACGAAGAGATTGTAATGACAACATGACCTAGTCTGTTTTTTTTTGTCCGGGACATTACGCATTTAGGGTATGGCTACATGATGGCAAAAGGGTACAACTACACTGAGACATGTCGTGCAACATTTTTGTAATTATATTCTATGGTTTGGCACTGCGACATGCGACATGCTGCGACTACTTGGATGGATTTTTGTGTGATTGTCGTGTCGCATGTCGCAGAGCAAAACCATAGACTATCATTATAAAAAACGTTGCACAACATTACTGCTAGAGATGAGTGAATGGAATGCCACGAAGTGGCATTCGATCCGAATTTCAGGATAAATTTGATTCGCCTCGAAGCCGAATTTCCTTGTGCTTTGTGTATCGAATCGATTTAACCTGAAATAGTGTAAAAAACAAAAAAAAAATCATACTTACCTCTTCCATCTGCTCGCAACGGGCCGCCTGCTGCTATCTTTATTGAAAATCTCAGCCCACACCAGATCTTCGAGAAAGATGGCAACAGCTGGCGCATCTCGAGCAAATGGAGGCGGTAAGTATGATGTTAATTTTACACTGTTTTTACACAAGGGTACAATGATGGGGTAATTTGTCACAAAGTGATTTTTTTTTGTAAAATTCAGCGAAGCAGCCTAATCGAACATTCTAAAAATTTGCTCATCTCTAATTACTGCGACAAATAGCTGCGTGACAAATGTCATTGTACAGCCCTAGCCTTAGACATTGTGTGAACCCAAACTGCTAAACATAAATCATCTCCATTGATATCTACAAGGGGTGAATAATGGTAAATATACGTGATTATATGTGGACATGAATATTTTCCATACTTGTCTACTTTCTTGGACTGTCTAAGAGTCTCTCACAATAAAGCCTTATTCACACAGTCAGTGTTCGGTCAGTGATTTCCATCAGTGATTTAGATCCAAAACCAGGTGCAGCTCTAAACACAGAACAGGAGCAGATCTTTCCCTTATACCTTATGTCTGTGGAGGCTCCAATCCTTTTTGTGGCTCGCAATCACTGATGGAAATCACTGACTAAACACTGACATGTGAATAAGGCAAAATAAGGAAGAGAGCTTGCAAAGCTTCCGCCAAATGCTGCCACTAGGGGGAGATAGCAGCTTATGTATTTATATGTCTGACCTTGACTGAACCTGTATTGTATTCTATCTTTTTTGCGGAACGCAAATACGGACATACGGAAACGAAATGCACACGGAGTACCTTCCGTTTTTTTTTGCGGACCCATTGAAATGAATGGTTCTGCATACGGTCCGCAAAAAAAACGGAACGGACACGGAAACAAAATACGGTCGTGTGAATGAAGCCTAAATGTAATCCTTTTTTCCCCGATCTGGTTATGGATAAATATGTGAACATGTGATCATGTAATGTATTATAGGAGACTGCGAAAGGGGGCAAATGGGTCTCCCTCTCATCCAGGATACATAAGGCCAAGGTAAGAACTCTGAGGAGATATACAGGAGAACCCAACATCTAGGAAGAGATATTTTCTGCAATGTAGTGCAGCCGTCGGTGCTTCCATATGAAGTGATTCAGAAGCTCCTGACCCGGGGAGGATTTCCAGAATTGGTTTTAGAGTGAAGTAAAGGACGTTGAAATATAACAAGGTTTCATTGTTTTAGCGCATTACGAAAGCAAATGTTTGCAGAAAATAAATCAATGAAAAATACAGTAAATATATCAAATCCATTTCCATAGCATATACTGTAGACTAATCAGCTATTACTATAAAACTTTGAGGGGACAACCACTTGGCAAGGTTGCAAAGCGGCCATGCTGCAGTCGGGTACCATGTGGCCATAAGGGGCGCTGATTAAAGGGATTATCCAAGAGTACACATCTGGACACATCCGGTGTCGGGGGGGAGGGGGCAGTCAATGCCGGGTGGTGATGGGGACGAGCCTCCATAGCGTCATTCTCGATGCTAGGGAGGCTTGTCCCCGTGCCCGCCTGCCACTGGCTGCTCACCCCCGACACCGGATGTTTTTATCCGTGCGACGGAGAGAAGCAACAGCGGCGGTGTGTGGGGACCAGGAGCGGCGCAAGGAGCGGGGAGCCCAGCATATTGGGGGGCATTTAATAGTCTTGGATAATCCCTTTAAATTAATACCCCACAATACTGCCATTAAAGGGTTATTCCCATCTCAGACAATGGGGGCATATCGCTAGGACGGAGCGGGGAAATGAACAGAGGGTGCACTTCGGGTTTGGGAAATGTTTAACTTGTAATGTAATAACTTCGGCTCATCGGAGCCAATACATTCTAATACTGTAGTCATAATGCCTCGTTTTGTCTAGGGAGCAATCATTAGGAGAAATAAAATGGCTGTCGTCCTATAAGTGCACACAGAACCTGTCCTAATGACAAAGCAGGACACAGCCACATCCCCACCTCCTCTCTGTACTTTATGTCTCCTCATGAACTCTATTCCTACAGAGATTCAGCTGAAGATCTTATTCAACTGTATTCAGGATCATAATCCCTGACATGTAGAGCAGAGAGGAGGCAGCTCTTTACCTCAGTGTTGTGAAGTAACTTGTAATGCTGAGTGATTAGAACAGGTTCTGTGTACTAATAGGACGGTTGCCATTTTATTTCTTCTGATGATTGCTCCCTAGACAAAACGAGGCATTATGACTGGGATGAGCGAATCGACTTCGGATGAAATATCCAAATTCGATTCAGAAAAAATCTTTGTTCTAATACTGTAATGAAAAGTATTTGGGAATATATTTATAATGAAGTAATATTGAAGTATTTTCATTTTCTTAATTCCGGGAGAACCCCTTTAATGAGGTATTCCGGTGTTGTAATTCTCAGCATCAATTGACACGATACAACACATTATCACTTACTAATAGCGGTTGTTTATCCGTAACGCCCGGTTTTCCTGCACTCCATCGTTGTCACATGATATTTTCCACTGTGTTGATTCCGTTTCCTGATGACATCACGTTTACATCTGAGGCACAGCAAACCTTGTAAGGCTCTGCCTTGTAGACTCATCATTGCCCTCACCTCTCATGGTGGTGTTTTGCTCATTCTCCTGGACACTGCCCTGTAGAGGTGATGTCACTAATGATGCTGTGTCGTAGGGCACAGTTTTTCCAGCAGGCTTGGATTCAGGACTGCAATCAGGAATTTCAGGGCTCTATACAGCAAATACAGGCAAACCATGTGCCCCTTCTTCACCAACCATTAATGGCCATTACTATTTTTTGCATCAGTCCATTTTGCCACACACATAATTTCTAATAAGATTTTATTACAGGTTAAATGATAGGAAAATATTGTGCCATTTTTATTTAGACTGTTTACCAATCACCATAAATAAAATGATTACAGGGATGCCAAATAGTGTTTTGTGATATTTATTAATAAAAGGGTAATACTGTAAGGCATATAAAATCCAACCTTTACAGCAGAGCTTTTCTATAGATCAGTGGGTAAGGCAGCTGTTTCCTGTATGGAAGGTCTGTGGTTCAAATCATCCGGAAAATTACAAAATAATCTTTATAGTAAAAACAGCCGAAAAATACTTTTCCAGGTCTTTTCTTTAATAGTAAAAGTTACAATTTTCTGCAAAGTTTTTGTTACTAAAAATAAGAAACAAAAACCATTAAAGTTTTTGTAACATACCACAAAGTAGTATTTGGTATCCCTGTTATCATAGTATGCTGTACAATATAGTGAACACAGTGACTGGTAAATGGTGCACTTATTTCTCCATTTTAGTGATATACTATTTATTTAGTGAAGAAAATAACTTTTTAAGCACAGAAAAGTCAGCTTTTACACCAAAGCAGGTCTGTACTGTAATGGTAATTCTTCTTTCTGCCATACACAAGGTCTGGGGTTCAAGACTTATTAATTTATTTAGCAAAGGTCTCCACCAACCCATATCTAGCACAGCTTCATTAGTATTCACTTAAGTGAATACTAATGAGGCTGCTGATCCTGCTTGGATCTGTGAAATCCGAGCTCAGAGGGGAAGCTGATGCTACAAACACTCTTGAGAGTATTGCCCTGGGATGTAAACACAGGGTGCAGGTCACAGATTGCAACTTCATCATCTGATTTATATAATGCAATAAGGCTAAAAAAATATCTTTGTGTATGTGTGTGAGTGTAACCAGAAAATCCCTTTAAGAGTCAAGGACCTGGACAGAATTAGGGTTCAGCAAAGCACACTTCGGTCAAAACTTAGTTTGAATACTGTATGGATATCCATCTCCGTACAGCATTCAGATGTATGGGCTATGGTGAGGTGAAATTCGTTATCTCTGAAGACTCACAAGACTTCGGTGAATAACTTCTGACCGATTTTATAACTTGAAAACAATTTAAAACTGGGATCTGAAGTCGACTTCGGATTCCAGTTTTAAAATTGTTTTCAAGTTACATAGTAAAATAGTTTATAAGGCTGAAAAAAGACATCTGTCCATCCAGTTCAGCTTGTTATCCTGCAAGTTGATCCAGAGGAAGGCACTTTAGGGGGAAAAAAATTCTAGTAGTAGTAACTATAACCTATAATATTATTACACTCCAGAAATACATCCAGGCCCCTCTTGAACTCTTTTAGTGAACTTACCATCACCACCTCCTCAGGCAGAGTTCCATAGTCTCACTGCTCTTACCGTAAAGAATCCTCTTCTATGTTTGTGTAGGAACCTTCTTTCCTCCAGACGCAGAGGATGTCCCCTCGTCACAGTCACAGTACTGGGGATAAATAGATGATGGGAGAGATCTCTGTACTGACCCCTGATATATTTATACATAGTTATTAGATCTCCCCTCAGTCGTCTTTTTTCTAAAGTGAATAACCCTAATTTTGATAATCTTTCTGGGTACTGTAGTCCACCCATTCCAGTTATTACTTTAGTTGCCCTCCTCTGAACCCTCTCCAGCTCTGCTATGTCTGCCTTGTTCACAGGAGCCCAGAACTGTACACAGTACTTCATGTGTGGTCTGACTAGTGATTTGTAAAGTGGCAGGACTATGTTCTCATCACGGGCATCTATGCCTCTTTTGATGCAACCCATTATCTTATTGGCCTTGGCAGCAGCTGTCTGACACTGGTTTCTACAGCTTAGTTTGCTGTTCACTAAAATTCTTAGGTCCTTTTCCAGGTCAGAGTTACCCAATGTTTTACCATTCAGTATGTACTGGTGACTTGCATTATTCCTTCCCATATGCATAACCTTACATTTGTCAGTGTTAAACCTCATCTGCCACTTCTCTGCCCAAGCCTCCAGTCTATCCAGATCCATTTGTAGCAGTGCACTGTCCTCTTCTGTTAATTACTTTACACAGTTTAGTGTCATCTGCAAAAATTTATATTTTACTGTGCAAGCCTTCTACAAGATCATTAATAAATATATTGAGGAGAATAGGGCCCAATACTGACCCCTGTGGTACCCCACTAGTGACCCAATCTGAGTATGTACCATTAATAACCACCCTCTGTTTTCTATCACTCATAGTCAGTTACTTACTAGAGATGAGCGAACGTGCTCAAAAAGAGCACTGTACCGCTCGGCTCCCCTGCGCTCACATGGGCGCAGGCAGCCGCTTCCGTCCTCCTCAGGAGCTCAGCGGCTGCCTGCACCCATGCGAGCGCAGGGGAGCAGAGCGGTACAGTGCTCGTTTCGAGCACGTTCGCTCATCTCTATTACTTACCCACATACAGACATTTTCTCCCAGGCCAAGCATTCTCATTTTATATACTAACCTTTTATGTGGTACCGTGTCAAATGCTTTGGAGAAGTCCAGATATACGACCGCGCCGCGGTCAAGACCGATCTCTCATGAAGCCAAGTTGAATAATTGATGTCCGAAGTTATTCAACAAGTCTTGTGCGACTTTAGAGCTAATGAATTTCATCCCCGGAGGAGCCCATACATTTGGATCCTGTACTGAGACGGATTTCTGTACAGCATTCAAAGGAAGTTTTGACAGAAGCGACTTCGGATCTATGATCCAAAGTACTCTTCGCTCAACCCTCTAACTGACAGTGACAAAATATGACTGATGAACATATGGACTCATAGTGGACAGATGGATATATGAATACATAAATTGATGGGTGGATAGATGGATGAGTGGATGGATAAAGAAAGTATTGTGACTGATTCTGACCAATCTTTTCTTGGCAGTAACCATAACTTCCAGTGGCAAAAGAATAATATAAGATGGGCAGATTTATGGTGGGTGGATGAATGAATACATGGATAGAATGACGCTTGGTGGTGGGATGAATGGGTTAATGGATGAATTGATTGATGGTGGCGGAATAATGGATTGGTAGAAGTATGAATTGGTAGACTTGGTATATAAGGTGTGGTTGCATCACTGCATAACTAGATATATCTGTCATCCAGGAATCGGAGAGACCAGCCCAAAAAGACATTACAGAGCTGTAATGATGTTATATTAGTTGTCACACAGTTTTCCCAGAAATACATACACTACTCACAAAAAGTTAAGGATATTTGGCTTGTGGGTGAAATGTCAGGATGAACCTAAAATGCACTGTAACCTTTACAGGTGGACTTCATGTGACCTCCTGTAAACTTTTGAATGCACATGTCCAGCTGTTCAATGATTCAGCACTTTTTACACAACTTGCTGTTCTCTAACAAGGAGCTTAACGGCAAAATTCACAAAGGTGTTTGATCCATGAATCACCCAATAAATTTCATGGTGCCATTAGAATTGCTATTTAAACAGTCCTTCTTATCATGCTGTTCACATTTTGGCATCATCAGACCAAGATGGCACCTAACAATTGATCAACAGTACCTGCCACTGTGAGGCTTCAAGCAGGATGTTCTCAGACAGAAGTGGCCACTGAGCTTAGATTGTCACACAGTGTTCTCAGCAGGTTGTATCAGAGATACAGAGAGACTGGAAGGGTCACAGAATGGCATAGAAGTGGACATCCTTTGGTCACATCCCACACTGATGACGGCTTCATTGTGAGCAATGCCCTGCGGAACTCCAGGAACATTTAATGGTGGTGAGAGGCACCTAAGTGTCACATCAGACCATTTGAAACCGTTTACATTAGCAAGGTCTGTGGGCTATACAACCTGCAAGGGTACCTGACCACAGACTTCGTCGTCTTGCATGGGCCAGAGAGCATCTACGCTGGACGAGGGACCAGTGGGCCTCAGTGCCATTCACTGATGAAAGTTGATTCACAATGAGCAGAAATGATGACCTCCAACGATGTTGGAGACATCAAGGAGAGTGCTATGCATCAGCCACTGTTTGCCTTTGGTGGTGGTGTTACAGTGTGGGCAGGTGTGTCTAGTCAATACAGAACTGCCCTACACTTTGTGAATGGTCCAGTGACAAGCCCATACTACTTGAATAACATTATTAAGCCAGTCATTGTGCCTCTGCATGGACAACACAGGCCTAATTTCATCTTCATGGACAACAATGCTCTAGCTCATCAAGGTCGCATCATTGGGGAATGGCTGCTGAAGACTGGAGGACCTCAAAAGGAGTGGCCTGCAATTTCTCCAGAACTGAATCCCAGAACCTCAATGCATCATTGTCAAGCTATAATTGATGCTCAAGGCCACATGACAAGTTATTGAGACAATGACTTTTTTGTGGGGGTATACCCACTACTGTTGGCTCTTGTTTCAATAAATTGTTTGAGATGAGGAAATCACCATTGCTGCTTCTGCTTAAATGCCCTACCGTTATGATATAATATTACTGTAGTGTGAACTTTTTACTTTTTCCGTAAATTTCACCCGAAAGCCAAATATCCCTAACTTTTTTTGAGCAGTGTATAACTCTGTATTCTAAAATGTTAAACCAAGATGTCAACTGTGGATAAAAGGGTTAAACCTTCCTGGTAACCCCTATTGTAAATGAGGACCCACTGGAGATCGGCAAATCACTGCAGATCTTGTAGCTAAAATATACTTAGGATAGTCACACATATTTCCTACAGCAGCCACTACAGGAGAAATGTGGTATTACAAGGACAACTGTGTAAATGCAAAGTTGTGCTCAGGCTAGTTTCACACTAGCGGCAGCACGGATCCGGCGGGTGAAGGGTCCTGCCGGATCCGTGCTGCTGCAGGTGCACGTGTGGGGCTGGAGCCGCTCTCCGGCCCCATTCACTGTAGTGGGGGTGGGCTGCGGATCCGGTCGCAGCACGTTAACCCCTGCTGAGAGGCGGCCGGAAGGAAAATACAACATGTTGTATTTTCGTTCCAGCTGCTTCTCAGCAGGGGTTAACGTGCTGCTGCCGGATCCGTGACCCTCCCCCATTACAGTGAATGTGCACCTGCGGCAGCACGGATCCGGCGGCGAATGTGAAAGTAGCCTCAGTCCTCCAGAGCGGGAAAACAGCTCTCTGATCTGATTAGCAGAAGGACTCTTACCAGTTATGATCATCCTAATAGAGGATATGGACAAGGGTTGTCCTAACTGGTGATTTTTGAGCTAAGATGTACAAGGTCAGAAGTAAAATATTATCAGCTGGCTTGCTTAAATATATAGAATTCTAATTTTCGTTTGCAGGGTTTACTGCTGAAATATAAAGGAGGGTTGTATGAATATCTTGGGAGGCGATAAGGAAGGGGGTCAGGTTGGTTGTGTCTGATTTGCAGTGTGACTCTCCCTTTCTGTCTGGCCAGCACAATGGTTGGAAAAGTGTGTATAATTTTCCAAACCTGAGTGCGTAGAGATGGACGGAGCCACTTTCCTTTGTAATGACAAAACAGGTTTAACACTTGGATTAATGTGACTAATCGGGGACGATGACGGCATGGGTTTTGCAATGTTATCAAGCAGGTGCCAGAGTGCAGCTATTGATGTTCTTGCATTGACCTTGCAGTGATATTGGTGGTGGACGTACGGCATCACACGACTCTTCACTTCCAGGAACTTTCGCAACATGACGAGCACAACAAAATACAAAGATTGACATAAAAAACAAGGTAACATATTCATTAAAGGGGCCTGGGGTTTATTTGAGGAGGATGTTCTGGTGCAGAGCAGGAGAAGCAATTCTTATGCACAGTGCCCTGCCAATGACCTCCACCCTGACCTGCAGGGGCCACCCTCTCATGGGGGCGAGAAGCAATGCAGACTGCACTCACTCACTGATGGTGCAAACTCTTTAATTATGTGTGTGCTAGTTTTATGATGTGACGGTGGGCTACTGTCCACTGGGACTAAGCTTAGGCCACAAATTTCATTTCATATGGGACAAGCTGGAGGAACTTGGGTGAAAGGGCAGTGCTTTTTTGCAATAAGTCACCCAGATTACACCCGGTGTGTTTTTTAAGAATGAAATGAGTACAGGAACAAAGTGTGTGAGACGTTCCAGACCTCTGACCCTTTCACTTTACATGACTGCTCACTCACTACTTCCGAACTGCTCAGGGGTGGAGTGGCACTAGTCAAACCATGGCTGCTAAATGCTGGGCGACTGGTGGCAGAATGTGTCAAGAAAGAGTAACATGAGAGAGAAGGAAGGAGGGAAGGAAAAAAGGAAGAGAGTAGGAGGAAGACAGAGAGATAGGGAAGGAAGGAGAGAGCAAGAAAGATGAAAAATAGGAAGGAGGTAGAGAGAAAACAAGGGACAGAGAGAAAGATGGAAGGGGGAGATATAGAAGGAAGGAAAGAGAGAGGAAAGAAAGGAGGTAGAGAGAAAAGGGAAGGAGAAAGAGACGGAGAGGAAAAGAGGGGAAGAAAGATATAAGAGGAAAGGAAATGGAAAAGGAAGGAGGTAGAGAGAAAAGGGAAGGAGATAAAGGAGAGGAAAAGAAAGATATAGGAGCAAAGGAAATAGAAAAGAAAGGAGATAAAGAGAGAGGAGGAAAGGGAGAGAGAGAAAGAAAAAGAGAGACATAGAAGGAAGGAGGAAAAGAGAGAAGGGAGGAGGGAGAGAGAGCGAGAGGAGGAAACAAGAAAAAAGGAAGGAAGTAGAGAGAGAAGGAAAAGGAGAGACAGGAGAGAGAAAGTGGGAAGGGGGGAGAGAAAAGAATGAAGGTAGACAGGAAAAGGAAGGGGGAGAGAAGGAGAGAGAGAGAGAGTGAAAATGATATAGGAAGGAGGGAAAGAGAAACGAGGTAGAGATAAGGAAAGGGAGAGGTAGAGAGAAGAAATGAGAGAAGTAGAAGGAAAGGGAAAGAAAGAGAGAGAGAAGGAGAATGATATAGAAGGAAGGAGGAAGAGAGGAGAAAAGAAGATTGAGAGAAATAAAAGGTGGGAGAGACATCTAGAATGACGGAAGACAAAAAAGAAGGAAGGAAAAAAAAGAGGACAGAAAGAAAAACAGAAGTTGGAAAGAGACAGATGGAAAAAAGAAACAGAAATAAAGACAATGAAAGACAGACTGAGAGAAAGACAAGTGAAGGGAGAAGAGGAAAACGGAAGAGATGAAAGAAAAGTAGCAGCGAAAGTAAGGAAATAGAACTAATATGACAAGATAGAGAGATGGAAATAAGAGGAGAATGGGAAATATGAAGAGAGCAGAAGAGAAAGACTGAGGTCAAAGGAAAAAGAGAGGGGATAAGACTGAGGGAAGAGGAAAATAGAAAGTGAGAGTCTGAGAGAGAAAGAGAGAAAGGGAAGGGGCCCTGGAGCCTGAGGTAGTGAAAGACCCCCACATCCCAGAGGAGAGGAAACTCTGCTTCTCCTGGATAGAGATGAGACCACCATGACTAGAGTAGACCCTGCATGTAATGATTATTGTGTCCCTCACCCTGGTCATAGTCCTGGAATGTCTCATATGTTCTCTAGAGTCCCTGTCCCCGGGCATCTCTGGTGGTCAGATGTTCACCAGTGACTCCAGCACTGGGAAAAGGTACCAGACCTAGACCCAGAGGAGAGAGAAAGAGAGGAAGAAGGATACACAGAGGGAGAAGAGGAAACCAGAGGAAAATAAACAGAAAAAGAGAACAAAAAGGGAAGTAGCTAGATAAATAGGTGAGATAGAGATAGATAGATAGATAGATAGATAGATAGATAGATAGATAGATAGATAGATATAGATAGATAGATAATAGATATAGATAGATAGATAGATAGATAGATAGATAGATAGATAGATAGATAGATAGATAGATAGATAGATAATAGATGTATAGATAATAGATAGATATGATATAGATATTAGCTAGATAGATAGATAGATAGATAGATAGATAGATAGATAGATAGATAGATAGATAATGGATAGATAGATAGATAGATAGATAGATACAGACAAATAGATGATGGTAGATAGATGGAGAACAATTAGAGGAAAGCACATGGATGTATAAGAAAGGGGTGTCAGACATATAGAGGATGTTAGAGGGTGTCAGACATATAGAAGGAGAGCAGACCGGGAGCAGCTGCTGCAGACACTGACTTTCTCCGCTGCTGGCTCCTGTGTCGCCGTTAGAGGGCGCTGCCCCACCTCGTATTTCTCTTCCTGCTGCTGGAGTGCGAGGTGGAGAGAGGCAGAAGGACGGGTCTCGGAGCTGAGAAGTGGCACGGTGCCCCCAGAAGCCATAGCAGGGGGTGCAGCCGGGTCATGTGCCAGTCTGCAGGTGCTGGCTTCCCCCTCACCCAACCAACTGTCAGCTAATATTAGCCCTCCCGCCCAGACCCGTCTATTGTAATGGGATCTTTTCTCTCCCGCAGTTGGTGCTGTTATCAGGGAGTTATGTGCCCGGCTGGTGCCCAGGAATGCGGGCGGCATCCAGCCCCCCCCGTCCTCTGCCACTTCCAGGGAGAGACAAGGGCAGCAGATAGATAGGAAATGTCGCCTCCTCACTTTCATTCAGCCGTGCCAGGAAAACGGAGAGTCCGCCAACTTTGGAGAGGGCACGGTGCCAGACTGGCCCTTCTAGAAGTTCATTATCGGGGGCAGCCATCTCTGAGAAGAGACCGCCTACGATGCCCATGGCTGTCTAATACTCCAGACAGACTGCCTGTGTGTGTGCGCTCCCTGGCATTCCTCATGCCAACTCTGATGCCCTCCTGCCTGGCACCACCAGTCTCTTCTGCCCTCCTATCTGGCTGTTTGCAAAAATCCCAACAAAAAAAAAAAATGTCACCTGATTCACTGTGAATTTGTTAAAAAAAAAAAAAAAAACTCCCCACCCCCAAACAGACAGACACACTCATACACACAGGCAGGAGACCGCCCACCGCAGACAGCTAAGACCCCCTTATAGATTTAAAGAGAGACTGCATTGCCTGACGTTCATTCAATAGAGAGATCCCAGCACTCCACAGCATCACCTCTCCACTCTCTGGGCTGCACTGAGGATGTCACATCGCATGGGCTTGCTAGGACTTCTTGTCACTATGTCCCTGTGTCATTTCATGGAAGATCACACAGTCCAGGGTAAGCAGATCTCCACTCATCTTCTTTTTTCAGTTTTTTTTTCTCCATCATTTTTGTATTTTATTTTTTTAGCATTTTTTATGTTTTGCTTTTTTTTTATCATCTGTTTGGGGAGACTGACTTGTGACAAAAAAATCTAAAAAAAAAAAAGTTTAGAAGTTGGACCAGAGAAAGTTTTCTTTCCAGGAGTTTGGAGACTGTCTTATCAAGGAGGTGTAGACCTAAAGCTGATCTTCTGCTGGTCATTGAGAGGGATGGACGCCTGGATGTTGGTCTGGATTAACGACGGACGATCTTGATAATAAAGGATAGGGGGGGGGTACGATTGGTAGAGATACCTGAGGGTGGACTCGGGTAGGTGGTTGAGAAAGGTGGCGACCATGTGATTTTTACGGAATTTGATCGATGGGTTGGTTGTAAGGATTGGTGTAAATTGGGGATGCTCTGCGGTCGGATGGAAGATATTGTTTTGCCACTGTTAGTTGCATTGGTCGTGTAGTTATAGTTCTGCATCAATGACTGTATATTATATATATTTTATTATATATATTGCTTTATTTTATACGTATTATACCTATTGCTCCCTCTATATTATATATATTTTATTATATATTTCTATATTTTACACGTCTTATATCTATTGTTCCATCTATATTAGATATACTTCTAGATTTTATTCATATTATATCTATTTTTCCCTCTATATTATATATATTTCTAGATTTTATATATATTATATCTGTTGTTCTCTGTATATTATATATATATTTTATTATATATTTCTATATTTTATACACAGTTTATCTGTTGTTCCCTCTATATTATATATATATATTATTATATATATATTTATATTATATATATTTCTATATTTTATATATGCATTATATCTATCATTCCCTGTATATTATATATATGTTATATCTATCGGAGACTGATCATGTCCCTGTGATCATTATCGTATCTTGTATACTCCTGTGACGAGAGACGTTGACCTACATACAGGTGACGGGCAGGATAGATAAGTTGCACTTTCACGGACGGCTTGGCTTTGGTGCCCCTTTAACTTCTTGTTCCTGCCTAGAGCGGTGAGCGTCAGCTCCGCTGTACTTTTTATACCCTTTTATTTCACTTTTAAGCAGTGTTATTTTTGTGAGGGCTCCAGCTCGGTCGGATATGTTGAAAGAACGTGCAAATGTTCTGAAGCCCACACACAGATTGCAACATAAAGGCAGAAATAAAACGGCATTGAATCACTTTAGGAGCGGACGGACGCACTTGATGCTGTAATAAAGGCAGGAGGAATGCTGTTTTATATGTGTCAGCCGGGCGAGCTCTGCTGTGCCTCACAAGGGGTTAAGCCGTGCACGGTGCGGTGTGTCTGGGGATAGGCTGGCGTTACTACTGCGGGTTATGAAACAGGACTAAATAAAAGTAAACAGTCTAGTGGAAGTAGTGCAGAGCACACGTGTTTTGTCTGGGTGGCTGCTAAGTGACACTGATATGACTGGGGCGCTGTGTCTTGCAGCTGGGAACTGTTGGCTTCAGCAATCCAAGAACGGACGGTGCCAGGTTCTCTACAGGACTGAACTGAGCAAAGAGGAATGCTGCAAAACGGGCAGGCTGGGCACCTCCTGGACCGAGGAAGACGTACCCAACAGCACGCTATTCAAATGGATGATATTCAACGGAGGAGCGCCGCACTGCATCCCCTGCAAAGGTAGGGCACGAGCTCTCTGTGAGACATGTCAAGAAGTGAATGACTATCACAGCGTGCTAACAATGGGTTAATACATAACGGTAGTGCCTATGGACATTATTGGACTATAGAGTGGGAGGGCAGAGGCGGCGGCTGGGGTAGGGGGGGTCTGTTTCCCATAGATCACACCACAGCCATTAGGGCTAAGTTCTACAAGCTGTTCTGTATTCGACGCGCCTACCCTCCTGCCTACATACCTGAGACCCTCTAGTCTGGGCTCTTGCAGATTGCGGCCACCTAGAGTTGATTATTAAGTGTTAGTTTTCACGGGGGGATTTATTAAAGCGGTGAAGGGGACATCTGCACTCAATTTTGAAGCGGATTTCTGGAAGAACTTGTGCTCCCTCTCTGTAGGTCATGTGCACTGATGGGGAGGACCTTTTCCCCTCGCTGTAGATCTGGGTAGTTTCTTAGAGCTTTGTGTATTTAGTATTGTTGATACTTTTATATGATACGTTGTATGACTGTGAGCTCATGGTAGCATTTATCCGCCAACAGAAACGTGTGAAAACGTGGACTGCGGACCCGGAAAAAAATGTAAAATGAATAAGAAAAATAAGCCAAGGTGTGTCTGTGCCCCGGACTGCTCCAACATCACCTGGAAGGGCCCCGTGTGTGGTCTGGATGGCAAAACGTACAAGGACGAATGTGCTCTGCTCAAGGCCAAATGCAAAGGAGTCCCGGAGCTGGACGTGCAGTATCAAGGCAAATGCAAAAGTACGTTATCAAGTTATGTATGCGCTACATGTAAAGATGACCGGGGACATGTCACATCACGAGTCCTCTCGCGGTTTAGGTGCCCATTTCATTTAGTGATGGCTTTCAGTAGAGCTCCTTTTGATTGCCGTGGTTTTTTTTTTCAGAGACATGCAGAGATGTCCTATGTCCGGGTACCTCCACGTGCGTGGTGGACCAGACCAACAACGCCTACTGCGTGACGTGTCATCGGCACTGTCCGGAGCCTACCTCCCCAGAACAATATCTATGTGGAAATGATGGGATTACGTACGCCAGCGCTTGTCACCTGCGGAAAGCCACCTGTCTCCTGGGCAGGTCAATCGGTTTGGCGTACGAAGGAAAATGCATAAGTAAGTTGTCTCCAGAAAGGGGTGATGGTTCTTTGACTATAATAGACTCCTAGTTTTGTTCATCTGACGATAGCTCTGTAGCTGCTGTAGTACAATGAGTCCATCATGGTTGACCATCCATGTAAACTGTGAAGATCTAAGAAGCTGAGATATGGTCTACTACACGTTCCATCTCCAAGGAAGCCATAGTTATCTCATAATGGGTTGTAATATCAGCGGGTAATACCAGGTCACCTGTCTGATTCTGAACATCAATGGCCACCTTCATGGATGTAGCAACTGTGTATTGGGAAGGGGCTGGGGTGTGGATGCTTTGATGGCCTTAGAGATGTCTGTATTGTGTATTCTGGAGAGATTACTGACATGTGATTCCTATTTGCAGAGGCCAAGTCGTGTGAAGACATCAAGTGCAACGTTGGGAAGAAATGCCTGTGGGACAGCAGAGTGGGCAGAGGCCGCTGCGCAGTGTGCGAAGATTACTGCCCGGACAGCAAGTCTGACGAAGCGGTTTGCGCCAGCGATAACACCACCTACCCCAGCGAGTGTGCCATGAAGCAGGCCGCCTGCTCATTGGGTCTACTTTTGGAAGTCAAACACACCGGATCTTGCAACTGTAAGTGACTTACCGCAAACAAAAAAAACCCAATCTAAGATTTCGAAAGGCAACCCCTCTGTAATGAAGACTAGAGAGAATTGGATATCAGCACAATGGCTAGCTATGTATCGTACCCCTTTACTAGCAAGGATGCAGCCTTGCCAGACTATGAAAAAAAAGCTATATTTTCTATTTACCAGGGGTTGCCTGAGAATATCTTTCCCTCTATTTTTCTAATTTTTTTCGCTTCTATGTGCTTCGCTGAATGCTTCATTAACGCTTTGAGTGATCTAACTCCATGAGATTCACCGGTTGATCCGGTCCCTGTCTTAGCGCAGCGGCCGCTACTAACTCTGAGGACACAAGCAGTACACCTAGAACACGAGCGCTTTTTGTCTGATTACAGGAACCTGCAATAAAAGCCTGATCCATTGGGTTCTTCAGAACTTTCCGCAGTTTAAGACTTCATAGATTAATTTAAAAAGTAAAAAAAAAAAGAAAGGAAAAAAAAAAGTATTAATTAAAAGTTGATGCCGATACGCATCGCTGCAAGACACATACAATGCAACGCTGTTTTATGGCTGTTCAGAGAGCAAAAACAAAAACAGACAAAAACAATCATGCACTGAGCTTCTGCGCTGTTGTTGTCCTTTTTTAAACAACAGCTCCCCTATATTCCCCTATATAGCCATTAATGAAGATCCTGAGGAAGACGAGGACGAGGAAGACCCCGACTACAGCTTCCCATTATCTTCAGTCCACTGGTAAAACTGTTGGAACAGCCTTTGGCAAGGAGTGATGTCCATACTGTATATAGGTGTATGCTTATTTATTTTGAGGAAGAAGAAGAAAAAAAAGTATACATATAGTTGAGTCTGGTAGACATTTATTTATACTGTGTCATGTTTTATAATTTATACATAAAATGTCTGTTTTTTTTTTTTTTTTTTGACTGTACACCTTGTTTTGAAGAAATATATTCGTCAAAGGGAGAGCAGTGTTATTTATTGTGAGAAACCTTTGCTTGTAAAGTTCAGCTTTTTCGTGTAAGTCCATTCCTGATAACTGACCAGTACTGTCCACTCCATACACTGATGCTAGAGAGTAAGCGTGGACAGGGCCGGATTATTGGGGGAGAACTCTCCACCATGTTGGGTTTCTAGGAGGCCACCCTTTACAGGCCCATTAAAATCATGGAAAATTTTCTTGTCGGGGCTTGTATTTTCTAGTTGGGACCCTTACTTCTTCCCTGATGCTCCTATCCAGCTAAGAAGAGATTGGAGATTACATGTAGGACGCTCTTTTGAAGTCTAAGGGAGGTTCCTCAACAGTCTCCATAACTCCCATAGACTTAAGGGCCACGTCTCTTATATGTGACTTCAGTAGACGTCAGGTAGAAGTGGGATGAGTGCTCCTACAAATTGTTTTGCTGAGGGACCTCCAGCAACCCTAATCTGGCCCTGTGTGTTGGCAAAGTTCTGCAGCCCATAGCTTGGTGAATGCCATTGTCCTGGTAGACCTCAATGGCAGGGAAGAGGCCATTCAAGAAGCCTTGGTCTACAGAACGGTTCCTGTTTTAGAACTTTTTCTTGGATTTCTTCACATTTGCATGTCAGTTCCAGTATGTTTATTTATTGGATTTTATCTTTCATCCTGTACATACATCCTTTGGGTTTTGTTTACAAGGAATCTTGACTGACCAAAAGAAGCTGCAATCACTATATCAACAGAGGTTCATGGATGGAAATCTGTTTTTTTTTTTTTTTTTTTTACGGCCATTTATATATGGCCCAGTGTATAACCGCAAACCACAAGGACTCTGTGGGACCTCATCCCCTTAATCTGTGAACCCGTGCCAAAATATCAGTGTTTGGTTGTAACCATATCAGAGCTTTATCAGTCCAAGTTTCTTGCTTTTCACAATACTCTTCTTTGTTTCTGGTTCAATTTTCTATTTTCAGAACATGGCAAGTGAAATATAAAGTCATTTAAATATATAGTTTTGTACTTTTTTACCATGTAAATGTGCAATGTATATAAAAGTTATAAAGTGTATTTGTAAATAAATTATGGTTGAACAATAAAATGGAAATTTCCTATGTAGACGTGTCATCTGTGTGGACCTGCTTTGGTAGTGGAGTTACAATAGGGAGAGGGAGGGGTGCGCCTCATCAAATCTATAGCTCATTCATTAGACAAAGCACACATGTATGGCTGATTGGGAGTAAACAGGAGAGTCTATCCATGGGGTGCGAGGTTAATCAGGACAGTATCCCAGGTGCCTTCTACAGTGAAACTCTCCTCTGTTTGATCATGTCTTTAGGAAAACAGATCAATTCTGTTTGTCTTGTCTCTCCCCATCCCTCCTCCCGGAGACTTCATCTGTCTGGCACTCTGCAACTTCCAATCTTATCAAGTTATCTCAAGCGCCCTTAAAAGTGAGAAATACAAACAGCTAGACGTTCCTAATTGCCCATCCAAAATTAAAAGCGAAACCCAATTAATGATGGAGCCGATGGCAGAAAAAGCCAAAAAAAGAGGGAGAGAGAAAAACACTTGGTATTTGAGGAAAGTGCGGTTTATTAATAGTTCCGTTTACATCACTGCACATACTAATGAGGATCTGTCGTAGGGTCACAGCTCACCCCCTCTCCCTCCCGTTGAATCCAGAGCATCTTCTTCTGATGCAGGTACCAGCTCCGTCCACCAGTTCTGGAGATTTGGACTTTTTTCCAACGCCATCTTTAAAGTCTATCTCTCTTTGCGACTTTGCATTTGTAATGGTGGTGGTGGTGGGGGGGGTCCTTGTACTGGGGGCCACTAAACACTAGAAAGATGCCTATTCAGCTTTTAGCTCAACACTACAGGTGATGGGACCAACATAGAATTTTGGAGCTTTCCAAAACTTGAGGTATAGTTTCAATGGCAACTCCCCAGGAGTATTACAGACCTGCGATACAGTATCTATACATATCTATGGACCTATATTATTATATACAGAGCTTACAGGTTTGTTTGTTTTTTTGCTTGCAGATGTTTTTTTTCATGCTCTGACTCTAACGATGATCCACTTTAGCCAAAATGCATGTCTAGTTGCACCATGTCCTTATTTTAATCGATGTGCAACCATTTGATGCTGCATTGTCCCCTAAGAACATTGTGTCTAGTACAGAAAATGGTGTAATAGAGACACCATGCAGTAATAAGTAACTGTAGGGTCTCCATGGGTCTAATGGTAGTGGTCTTATAGAAAAGCTCGTGACTGGAACCTTTAAAGGGAGTTGTAAATGACAACCGTCAAGGAAAAGAAAGTGATGTCTCCTAATATACACATGAAGGATCAACAGCAGCTTCTAAGCCATATGTGGGGGTGCTTCATTAATAGTACCAGGGCCCTATGGCAGATCATAGACAACTCCTGAGCTAATGTTTAGCAGATGAAGTTAGCTTCCCCATAGGCACCCTCTGATGGGATCAGTAGCCGAGTACTGAAACACTCAGAGGCTCAGAGTCCAGTGCATTCCCTTAGGGCAGGGATGCCCAACCTATGGCCCTCCAGCTATTGTAAAACTACAACTCGCACCATGTCCTGCTTTAGGATGTCCGGGCAACAGCAACAGCTGGAGGGCCGCAGCTTGGGCATCCCTGCCTTAGGGATAAGAATGGAGCCTCGCGATGACCTAAGCTGAGGAACAAGTCAACAGATATTTACTTTCAACAAGTGAGGCCTGCAGGGAAGGAACAGAATAAGTGCTTATGTCAGCAGTTTCACCACCTCACTACTTTCCCTTGGCACAACTAGGGTGTAATCTATTGCAAAGTGCAACCCTCCTCTACTCTTTTTACACCAGCCTACAAGGATTCATTGGCAAAACCATTAGCTTCTCTGTGTACATTACTGACAACTACTGGTCTCTTGTTTGCCCATTCTGGTTGTGTCAAGCAATCATCATAAAACTCCACTTCCAATTGCCTTTTGTGTTTGAGGGTGGACTGGGGGGTGTAAAACACATCTCATTTTTGTAATGGGGTTGTTTGCACTCAATTACTCTTCATTATCATCTGTAAAGTAGCCATTGTTTCCTACAGCTATGTTAGCAAACACATCAGTATCTTGAAAAGCAGTTGATACCTGGAGATGCAGCCGAGCTGAAGTTGTCTTGGGATGCGAGGTACAGTTTTAACACTACTAGAATATCACAAGGTACAAAAGAAATGGTTAAAGGAGCGGACCACATCAAGACCAGTCCGTTCTATATACTGAGAGTCAATGGTTCATGTCCTTGGCAGCTTTGTAGTCACGCTCAGACACAACGCCTGGTATTGGCAACAAAGAAGCGTGAAAATAGAAGGTCTATATCTGTCGCTCTTGGTATGTCTGATAATAAATACGTGGGGCTAGTACGAGACAATTAGGTGAAGTGGGTTACGATTGTTCTTAAGCGAAAGTTGGACGAGTCCGGAGCAGACTTCCAGCAGAGACATCGTTCCTGAAAGGGAAAGGGACAATGCAAGATGGAGCTGATTAATCAGAGACAGTCCCATGTCCCCCCACATCAATGTCCCTGCTCTTATCTCTATGCAACGAAATATACACTATATTAAAACAGGGATCAGCAACCTCCGGCACTCCAGCTGTTGTGAAACTACAACTCCCAGCATGCTCCTTCCACTTGTGTGGGAGTTTAGAGAACAGCCAAGCAAGTGTGCATGATGGGAGATGTCGTTTCACAAGTTTTACAGGGCTTGCTGACCCCTGTACTAGAAAATAAAAAATCTGATATTCAGTATGTCATCCAGAACTATAAGTCCCAGCATGTCCTGGTGACATAAAGTATAACTGCAGTTAAAAAGACAACCTAGTATTCAATTAATGCTGCCCCTGTAATTAGCAAATAGCTGAGGCTCTGGCATCCAACACCTAGTAAACAGATGACATCGCCTAAAGGCCCCTTTACACTGCCTGATGTTCAGGCAGATTATCGCTGACGAGCGTTCTTAGGTGGAAAGGTGCCGCTGATGACCCAATGAACGAACAAAACGCTCATTCATCAGGTAATTGGATCTTTCATGCAGTCACCTAAATCATCGCTTGCCGGCAGCAGATCACGCCATCTAAACTGCCTCTGCCGCCATGTATGGGGACGAGCGATGGCATTAGTAATCACTACTCCCCATACTGTGGCACATATGAACATGGGACCAACACAGATGTCTTCAGCTGCCAAGTGCACATGTAACAGGTCAGCCAGTGTCATAGGTACAGATGGCATTTAGCATGTAATTTTTAGTAACATCTGATTACGCTAAACCCTGGTTTCAAACCAGCACCTGGGTCTGAATACTTTTGCAATTGCATGTAATTAAAAATGTATTATAGCCAGTGAGCTATTCAATAAAATGTATCTGTATAGCGCCATCTGCTGTTTGTTCTTTTCCTTATTTGTTGTCCATCTAACTGAGCTGGTCGCACGTGCTCAGTTTAAATCTTCAACTGCCACCAGCAATGTGTTCTGTTAGGAGCTGTGGCAGTTATAAGGAGAGTGCTGCAGCAGAAAGGACCCCCCCCCTCCCTTTCCCGAGCTGCCAGGCTGAAGATAATCTAGCAGAGCAACTGGAGCAGTGAATGTGGAGATCAGGAGAGATAGCCATCAGCTAAACGATCATTCGGCGGATAGCTACTGAATATGCAAGGTCGGCTTTACGTACTGCTGGTAAGATGTCCGACACATTGCACTAAAACCTAAGCACACAGAGGATGGTGAACCTGCTATTACATAGGTAATTACTATGCCGCTGCCGCAACTTTCATAAAGGCAACCTGTCACCTGGTTTGGGACCACTAAACACCAGCATACCGTTATGCCGCTAGGGTTTAGGGTCCCAAGGGTACCCATATCATACCTTCTGTTATGAATAAATGAAGATCTAACTTAGCAGAAGACGAGTCCAGGATTTTTCTCCAGTTGCATCCAGTGCATGCACATTGAGCCAATGCAGCCGAAGACGGTACAACTTGCTTTACTGCGCATGTGCTCAATGCTACTCGAGAGGAGTCCTGGACACATCACCTGGTAAGGCCTCATGCACACGACCGTACAGTGATCCCTCAAGATACAATGCTCTTTTCTGACCCATCGTAAGATGAAACTGGACTCAACATACAATGTCTCAGACTGAGATCCAACCAATCAAGGTCACTTCTCTGGTAAAATATCTGTATTAGTTACTAGTTATCATCTATTCCTGACTGTTATATGTAAGGACTTGTTTTATTTGTCTCAGTTATCTGCTTATTTTTCTTAAATCTTCATTTTCTGTTATTTTTGATGACATTTTGGGGCTTTGGAACCGATTACTCAACTTACAATGGTTTCAACATATAATGGTCGTCCTGGAACCAATTAATATTGTATCTTGAGGGACCTCTGTATCAGTTTCTACTGTTAGCAAAACACGGATTCGTAAAACATAGATACTGGCCATGTGCATTTTGCAGTTCCGCACGTGCTCCCCTTCGTTAGAAATGCCTATTTTTGTCCGTAAAACTGGCAAAAATAGGACATGTTTTACTCTTTTCGCAGGGCTGTGGAACGGCTGTGTGCTGTCCGCATCTTTTGCAGCCCCATTAAAATGAATGGGTCCACATATGTTCTGCAAAAAATGCGGATCGGATGCGGACCGAAACTCAGGTCGTGTGCATGAGGCCTAAGGCTGAGTTCACATCACTGTCTAGCTTTCTGTTCTTATGATCCGTCAGGAGAACAGAAAAATAAAACAAAAAACGGATCCGTTATTTTGAGCATCAGTTACCAACAGTTTGCACTAAAATTAACTGATCTGACTTTTTTGAGCATCAGTAGGTGTCACCTCCGTCAGAGATCAGCTATTTTTGATGGGTATACAGTACTGATCTCTGA
Organism: Rhinella marina; assembly: GCA_900303285.1. Classification (NCBI taxonomy): domain Eukaryota; kingdom Metazoa; phylum Chordata; class Amphibia; order Anura; family Bufonidae; genus Rhinella; species Rhinella marina. Next base: position 482,206 of record ONZH01027393.1, on the reverse strand, counting down.
CGGAACTGACGCAAACTGATCATAACTGATGTTCAAAATACTGGATGTTTTTTTAAAAAAATTCTGTTGTTCTGACGGATCATTAGAACAGAAAGCTAAACAGTGATGTGAATTCGCCCTATTCTTCATTTCTTACCCTTTGCAGAGACGGACAGGTCTGATATGGGCAGGTTTAGGGCCCTAAACCTCAGGTACGTGACAGCATGCTGGTGGTTCATAATCAAATCTAATAAAGGAAAAAAGACAATACAATTCAGGAACATGGAAAAGAGGTATATATCATATATCTTATAATACAACTGTAATTATCTGCTGAGCTCAGCACAACCACCCAACCATTTAACAAGCAGGACTTGATCCTCTATTGTGGATTTTCCTAACTTTCCCGTATATTTAGCGAAGCCAGTCAACCATGCGACTAGTAAGACCACACTTCTTGCCAGACGGAAAAGGAAATTTGTAACTTTTTTGTGCCATGAAGTATGTATTAAAGCAGGTTCCCGAGTGCAGTTTACTGTGCACCCACCGCACACCCACACTTCTACGTACGTTGCAGGTGTTTGACTAACACCGTTCACTGATTTTCATTTCTCTGTTCTCAGCCGGTGTAACGAGGAGAATGCACTGGGCTCGAAGCAAAACGCTTTGTATGAAAGAGTCTTAGGCTACTGTCACACTAGGGTTCAGCAAAAACGCTTCCGTTACTGATAATACAACCATCTGCATCCGTTATGAACAGATCCTGTTGTATTATCTTTAACATAGCCAAGACGGATCCGTCATGAACGCCACTGAAAGTCAATGGAGGTCGGATCCGTTTTCTATTGTGTCAGAGTTAAACGGAAGCGTCCCTATTGACTTGCATTGTGGGTCCACATCCCGTTTTGTTCCACATCCCATGACGGAAACAAGGAGGCGCGCGCCTCCCATACACTTGTATGGGAGCGATCCTTCCCATTGAAATGAATGGGGCAGTTAGATGTAATTACACCTACTCATCGCTACCCATGTTACGGCTAGGATGTAAACAATGAAGAGGAGGCAGCGCTGGTACGGCACGCACCTCCTCTAGAAACAGCTGATCGGTGGGGGTGCCGGGTGACGGACAGGTCATCAATAAATATAACCTGGAGAACCTATTCAAGGTCTCCATACACATTAGTGTATTGTCAGTTGAAACTGCCATTATCTGCCCAACCGGATGCTAATCTAATGTGTATGGGGAGCAGACCCTGACAACATCTGACCATGAGGCAAATGTATTCCTGAGGGAATAAACCCCCACCAGAGATGTCTCACAGCCGCTTTCTGCTCTCTACCCACTAAAAACATATATATGATATATATGTGCGGGCGAACCGAGGCTGAATGTGTACGGGGCAATTGGGAGAGATTGAAGGTGTATCGGATCCTTTAAAAAGGTTATCTGGGATTATAATATAGATATCACATAAGAAACTGAAATCTACGACAGCTCAGAGCTGCTGTCGGTTTCAGTCTTCTTTTACACCAGAAAACAGGCATTGGGAGGAGGTCTGGAATGATAAATTCCCACCTTAGTGAGTTTAATAAACAGTTGCAAAAAACTTTTACAGTACTTGACTTTTTCAGTGGCTTTCATGATGCGATATCACAGTCACATTAGACTCCGCTCTGTCTTCTTCGTGTCAATACAACATGATCTTGCTCCGGGGCCCAGCACGACACAGCAGGTTATGTTGATCAGACCATAATGGGAACCTTGTAGTTACTTTGTGGTACTCCGCAGGGTGCAATCCGCATAACAGAAGGAGAGGAGGGAGATGCGCTTGCATTATGACAAGGGAATAAACACTGCTGCGTATAGTCAACAAGAACAGTCCCTACAGAGAAGCCGACTGAACGGGCAGGGATTATCAGATTCTACAGTGCTATGGTCACACATCAGTTATTTCCATCAGTTCTGTGAGGCTACTCAGAGATAAGGTATAATAAAAAGATCTGCTCCTGTTCTGTGTTTTTGAACCACATCTGGTTTTGGCTCACAATAACTGATGGAAATAGCTGATCAAATAACTGGCGTGTGAACTAGGCCTAAGCCTTTCTCTGTATCAGCTAGGGATATTGATGAGTTACGGCCGTCTTACAGCTCAGTTGTGCAGAGACCTCTATGAGGCTGCGCTATACCTCTATAGGCCCACAAGTTCATGCGGAGGCTTCTTCTTTCAGGTTTGGTACAAATCCAACAGAAAAATGGGATATTGTATTAAGGATGTATAACCCTATAACACAGCACGTGGAGGGCCTACATCTCTGCTGCAGGGAGATGCCAATGTGCCCCAATAACTCCTCTGCATTGACGTATCATTGTATAACCAGGAAGACTTTTAAACTGGATTTACATGGCTCCAGGGGCGGATTGGCCATAGACCTTACAGGGAAATTTCCCGGTGGGCCGATACCCAGGGGGGCCACCTGGGCCCTCCTCATGGCCAGCCAGTGGAAGTTTCTAAGGATGTATTTTGTGATGGACTGTGGTATTTGGCTCTGTTGGGGGGGTATAATGTGCCAAAATATGGTATTGCTGGCCCTGGCTTCCATCAGTTTGGATCTGACTACAAAACGGGGCCACTTTTAGTATTTTTTTCCAGGGCCACTTTAAATTTCCAGTCCGCCCCTGCATGGCTCGATGTTCAGGCTGTTATTGAGAACGGAAGTTCCTACAAATGCTTGTTCCCCATAATCTGCCGGTCATTGGTGCCGCATTTCGCTCGTTCATCACGTGAAATGATCAGAGTTGCGGACCTTAACCATTCATGACCGGACCTATAAAAGGCCTGAATGTCCAGGCAACTTTTTGTGATTTGGGCACATGGTGGCTTAGTGACCCTAATTTTTTTTTTTTTCGTTTGAATACGAAAATAATTTTTGCAATTTTTTTTACTTGACACTTAGGACTTATTATTAGAATGGTTTTTTTTAAAGATATTTTATATTTTTTAGGTTTAATTTAGACAAAAACCGCTAATTCTTATTAAAAAAAAGTATTTTTTTTTAATTATAGATTTTTATTTTTTAAATATTAAAACTGACGCACAAATTAATTATTGCAATGGGTTCCCTATTTGATGACGATCGTTTTGATATATAGCATGTATAGATTTTATTTGACGGGGCGACTATGGTGACTGTTTCCATTGGCGACTGCGTGTTTAATTTTTTTTTTTTTTACACTTTTTTGTTTGTTTTTTATTTATTTTTTACTTATATATTAATTTATTTTTGACAAATAATATGTCCCCCAGGAGGTCATTAAAAGACCTCTGGAGGACTGACTTTTTTTTTTTTTTCTTTTTTTAACACTTTTTTTTCCCACTGTTTCCACTGTAACTGGGGCATCCACAGGAGCCCCAGTTACAGGGGAAAACAGCCCCCTGGGGGCTCATTACACACAGGCAGAGCTGATCAGGGTCTCCTTAGACCCTGCAGCACTGCTCTGGCCCCGAGACACCCGGCGGTCACGTGACCGCCGGGACTAACACAGGAAGCGGCGCTGCCGCTTCTTTTCTGCTGCGCCGGCTGAGGAGGTAAGGCTGTCCTCCGGCTGAGGAGAAGACAGAAGCGGTAATAAACCGTTCCTGTCTTCTCCTCGGGGTCCCCGCTCTGTCTGTGAGCCGGGACCTGACCTGCTCCTGTTAGATTGCAGGAGCAGGAGCTTTAATTAAAGGGCCGCCTGCACGTGTATATACGTGCTATCTGCACGGGGCATGTGCAGATAGGACGTATATAGCTGTATGGCGGTCGTCAAGGGGTTAATCACTGTTTCTGGGCGGCAGATTGTGGTGTCTAAACAGCAGCGGCGGACTGGGAACTTAAAGTGGCTCTGGAAAAAATACTAAAAGTGGCCCCGTTTTGTAGTCGGGTCCAAACTGATGGAAGGCAGGGCCAGCAATACCATATTGTGGCACATTATACCACCCCAACAGAGCCAAATACCACAGTCCATCACAAAATACTGCTGCCATCAGCACACAATACATCCTCAAAAACTTCCACTGGCCGGCAGTGAGGAGGGCCCAGGGAGCCCCCAGGGCATCAGGGGAAATTTCCCTGTAAGGTGGATGGCCAATCCGCCCCTGTTAAACAACGATCTGCTGCCCAGGAGCAATAATTCTGTGTGTGGATGAGCGACAGCAGCAGCCATTGATCGTCCTCATACCCTGGAGGTGATTGCTGCATGTACAGTGCTTCACCTCCATTTAAAGGGGTATTCCCATCTTGCACATTACCGGCATATCGTTAGGATATGCCCCACAATGATGTCTCATAGGTACCGGTCCCACCTCTCCATCATGCCAGCCACCCTCTATCCTTCCTATGGGAGCGCCGAAGTCCCACTGAAACAAATAGGAAACGATATGCCTCGATGTCTGAGATGGGAATACCCCTTTAATGAGCAGCCAAAGGACGCTTCCTTCCCGAAAATCGCCTGTTCCTTGCAGCATCCAAATAAGCCTTTAGGGCATGTTCACACACAGCAGAAACATTTTACAATACCGGCAAAGTGGATGATGTTCTAACAAATCTCATCTATACGCTGCAGTGCAGATTTTATTGTGCGTTATCCCATAATATTACCTCTAATATCAGTCTTTGAGGGGTTTATGTACAGGTCACGTGTCCACAGCTTCTCAGTCCTACAAAACCCAAAGATTCATTTTGTGCTTTAATACTGCAAAATCAATGCTGAACCCCCTCCCCCAGTTACATGAACAGGAAATAGTATCGTATACTGCACACAGGTTTGCACTGCAATCTTGCATGAAACTGCATCATGTTATGTGACTGTGGAGCCCCAGCCGTAATCAGGAGTCTGGGAAAGCTGGGTGATAACCAGTGTGGGAGCCACAACACCCCCAATATTTGCTGCCACTCAGCTTTTCTAGAATCAGCTCAACATAAGTGAAAAATGTCATCTGATTAATTGCTTAAATTCCCATCTTAGACAATGGGGGGATTTTGCTAGGATATGCCCCTATTGTCTTATAGGTGCGGGTCCCACCGCTGGGGCCTGCACCTATATCGAGAACAGAGCGGGGAGCGCTGTGCCTGGAGGACCCTGGGTTTCCCGGAGTCCAGTGCTCAGGTATTCTCGGTGGCCCCATAGAAATGAATGGAGGGAGCTCCGTTCTCGATATAGGTGCGGGTCCTAGCGATTTGCCCTCATTGTCTAAGATGGGAATAACCCTTTAACCCCTTAAAGGAGTTCTCTTGGCTTTTAATATTGATGACCTATCCTCAGGATAAGTCATCAGTATCAGATCGGCGGGGTCCGACACTTGACCCCCCCTCGGTGATCAGCTGTATGAAGGGAAGGCGCACGCAGTGTGCATGTGCCGTCTCCCGTCTCTCTTCATGCTCACCATAGACAGCAGTCGTGAGCAGGAAGAGAGACAGGAAACAGTACGTGCACACTGCGTGCGCCTTCCCTTTAACCTGGCGTCGGACCCCCGCCAATCTGATATTAATGACCTGTCCCGATGATAGGTCATCAATATTAAAATCCCGGAAAACCCCTTTAATCACCATGCAACTATTTTCCTTTTTCATCCTTGCGTTCCATAACTTTTCTTTTTTTTTCTGACAACATTGCTGAGATAAGTTGTATTTTTTAATGCCATCTCTTATAACGTATTCATTAACATTTATTAGCTATTTCTGGGGGGAAGGATGTAAAAAGAAAAAAAAAACAAAATAGCATTTTAAATTTTGCACCACTAAGGATACGTGTTGCTTGACAGCAAGAGGCAGAAAAATATGTACGACTTGTCTGCATGACTGTTTTAGAACTGTGAATTCACCAAATCACAGGCAAGTAGTCTGTCGCTCACTACTTACATTAAAGTCAATGGAGTAAAAGTCATGGGCGACTTGCGACACAAAATCCATCATCTGCAACACCATTGAGAATCATTACGTGCAAATTATACATGCTGCCACGTAGTCGTACCATAACTGTACGGTATAAATAGGGTTTTTTATGTTTTACTAGATCTGCACAAAAAATATGCTTTTCGAGAACCATAATTTTTCGCGAATTTGCATCTGTGGGATGAGTTGACTTTTTTATTGCTAACATTTTCGGGTACACACAGCTTTTTGATAGCTTTTTACTGAGTCTTTTTGGAGGAGGAATGAACAAAAACAGCAATTCAAGCGTTGTCTCTTACGGCATTCACTGTGCAGGTTATATACTGGGATAATGCAATAGTTCGGGTCATTACGGATGCGGCAATGCCTAGTATCTGTATTTTTTCATTTTTACTTTTTGACATAAGAAAGCATCTTGAATCAGGAAATTCGTTTTTTTCTTGTGTGCGCTCAAACAATCACCGCATTGTACCTGAGCAACTTACTACATTCCCCGACTTCCATCCTCATCTATATAATAATGTCTACATATGATGGAGAAACTTAGGACGGCCTGTGTCACATGGCATTTAAATGTGTCCTGATGATGAAAACAATAGCCCTGACAGGATGAAGACAATTGTGAATGATTGATGTCCTGCTGTGACTTACAATGCAGAGAGATACCGCCGTGTGTGAAGTACTTGCCAACAATTTGCAGATAAAGCTTATTTCCAATGGACTGCATATGCAGGGCCGGCTCATCAGTGAAAGTGTGTACCGTCACCTAGTGTTGTCATCAGCAAGACTAAGTGCTGGCCACAGATTACACCATCCAGTGTGCCATTACATAGTTAATACGGTTGAAAAAAAGACATAAGTCCGTCAAGTTCAACCAAGGGATAGGAGGGGACGTGCAGTGTGATCGACACTTATGTCTGTTTGTAACACATGGACACCCCCCAGATATTCTACTGATCTGAACTTACAGCACCACCGATCCCATTAAAGGGGTTGTCTCATCACAGACAATGGGGGGCATATCTCTATGATATGCCCCCTTTGTCTTATAGGTGCGGGTCCCACCGTACACGTACAGGCGCATTCGCCCTCAATTCATTTTCTATGGGGCCGTCGAAAATAGCCAAGCTCTGGCTCTGCAATATCCGTCAGGCCCATACAAGTGAATGGGAGCGATGGCTGGTCATGCGTGGTGCGCTGCCATTCACTTCTATGGGGGGAGCACTTGGTGGTGACCGGGCTCCATTCCCAATATAGGTGCGGGTCCCAGTGGTGGGACCCACACCTACAAGACAATGGGGGCATATCCTAGTGAGATGCCCCCATTGTCTGAGATGAGAATACCGCTTTAAGTCAACTTATCTTCTATCCACAAGATAGGGGATGTGTCTGATTGCCCGGGGCCCTCATCAGTCACAAGAATGGGGGCCTATGCTCACTGTTTGAATGCAGCAGCGAGGTCTGCCGCTCCGTTCAGCTTTATCGGACTAGCAGAATACACCGGCCAGAATTGTGGCTCATAGGGGAGTTGCTTGTCACTTGCGATTTACATTAAAGTCAATGGAGTAAAAGCCGACACAAAATCCATCAAGTCTGGATTTTTGTGACTGTCACGTCGCATTGATAATCATTATGTGCAAACAGTTATACCCTAACTGTACGGTATAAATAGGGTTTTTTTTGTTTTTTTTTTTATAGATCCGCACAAAAAAATTGCTTTTTTAAAATCATATGTTTTGTGGTTGCCATAATTTTTTCACATATGTTAGGCTTTGTATCTGTGGGATGAGTTGACTTTTTTTTATTGGTAGCATACGTGCTTTATTCACATTTATTACAAGGGTTAGACAGTTTTTCTGCTGCTGTCGACAAGGGACACGGCTTAAGGTGCTTTGGGTAAGGTAAGCCAACTAATAGGTTGTATTATACTATATTATACTATACTATTAGTATTATACTTAGAATAAATGCTCTAAAGATGTGCCCGATTTATCATGTGATACATTTTTTTTGTTTTTTTAGACTGTTTAGTGTAAGCTTGCACTGTCTAAATCTTAGACAGTATTAGATCTGCCCCAGTATAAAAGTAATGATGAAAAATAAATAAATAAAAAATTATATATATATATATATACTTAATTATCTCAGAAAAATAGGGCTATAATAAGGGGTGAGCGAATCGCGCTTCAGATCCAAGATCTGAAGTTGATTTGTTCCCCAGCTTTGTTTTAATGCTGTACTGCCTTAAAATGTATGAAAAAATGTAATGTAAGTCCGAAACTTCGGCCTTCGATTTTACAACTTTAAAAGTGGAAGCGGACTTCGGATTGCTGTTTTAAAATGTTTTTGAAATTGTAGAATCGAAGGCCGAAGTTCTTCAACTTTGGACTTAACGAATTTTGCCTCCAGGTTAAAGCGAACTTAAAGGGAACCTGTTATCTCTGAAACACCCCCTGAACTACAGTAAGCGTTGTATAGTGTAAGTGATGTCGAGTCAGGTTATGTAATTTTTGTCTTCATACTCACTTCTATTCTGACGCTGTGCTCCCACAAACCTGCAGTAAAATGCACTCAGTGGACTCCGGTGCTCAGGGGCGTAGCTATAGGGGGTGCAGAGGTAGCAGTCGCTACCGGGCCCCGGAGCCTGAGGGGGCCCAAAGACCCTTCTGCTGCATAAGAAGACACACAAAGCCCTGAGGGAAGGGGGGCCCAAGCTGAACTCTTGCACCAGGGCCCATGAGCTGTTAGCTACGCCCTGCCGGTGCTCACTCAAATAATGGAGAGGACTCAAAGAAGAGTCCTCTCAATGCATTTTACTGTAGGTTTGTGGGAGCACAGCGTCAGAATGGAAGTGAGTATGAAGATAAAACTTACATATTCGGATTCAGCATCACTTACACTATACACCGCTTACTGTAGTTCAGGGGGTGTTCAGGGAGATGACAGGTTCCGTTTAAAGCGAAGTTGGGGAATGAATTGACTTCGGATCTTGGATCCAAAGTGTGATTCGCTCACCCCCAGTTATAATTATTTTACTGTTTTTAAAAAAGTCTAATGTAACCCCTGCACTGACACAGGATATGCCTATCTCAGAGCTGCCATAGATTTCAGGCTTCTTTTACTCCAGAAAACTGAGGGGGCCACCGGCCCTGCCCCCTCCCCTCCATTGCCACACCCCCTTTTTGGCGGCAGAACTCTGTGTTGTTCTTTTGTTATTCCTCCTAGAGATTTACGAACACATGAATCATCTGAGCGTTTAATGCCACGTGTTATCTATAAACATTTAAGTTTAAATTACTGGTATGTATCCTATATTCTATATTTAATTTTGACCTGTAATGAAATATAAAACACCAATACACATAATATCTTTCTTATTGATTTAAAAAAAAAATTATAGCTGATATTTAGTGGTAGCGGGTGCAGACAGAAGAGGACAATGCAATGACTCACATTTACTGCTGATTATTATTTTTTCTATAGTTAGGGCAGTGATGGCTAACCTCCTGCACTCCAGCTGTGGTGAAACTACGACTCCCAGCATGCTCCATTCATTTCTATGGAGTTCTGAGAACAGCCAAGCAATTGTGCATCTTGGAAGTCGTAGTTTTACCACAGCTGGAGTGCCGGATGTTAGCCATCACAAAGTTAGGGTGTCTTCACATATAGCGGATTTTGTGACGGAAAATCAGTTCTACTCATTTGTTTTAGCGGCAAGCACATGGATTTCTAAAAGCCCCATTCAGGTGGACGGAACAGATTTTCAATCGTGCAACAAAATTCGTGTCTAAGACTATTTTCACAATAGCGTTAATACTTTACAGTATTGAGATCCGTCATAGGGTCTCAATACTGGAAAAAAATGCTTCCGTTTTGTCCCCATTCATTGTCAATGGGGACAAAACGTAACTGAACAGAACAGAATTCTCCAAAATGCTTTCCGTTCCGTTCTCATACCAGAGAGAAAACCGCAGCATGCTGTGGTTTTCTTTCCATCATGGGATGTGGAGCAAGACGGATCCATCACAACCCCCAATTCAAGTCAAAAGGGACGGATCGTTTTCTCTGACACAATCTGACACAATAGAGAACGGATCCGTCCCCCATTGACTTTCAATGGAGTTCATGACGGATCCGTCTTGGCTATGTTAAAGATAAGACAACCGGATCCGTTAAAAACAGATGCAGATGGTTGAATTGTCAGTAACGGAAGCGTTTTTGCTGATCCCTGCCAGATCCAGCAAAAACGCTGGAGTGAGAGTAGTCTTAGCTGAAAGCTCTGCGGGTGCAGACAGAAGAGGACAATGCAATGACTCACATTTACTGCTGATTATTATTTTTTCTATAGTTTGTTATTTTTAGGAAATATTACATTTCTATGATTTCAAATGAAAATTAGATACCGCTATTTATACACTATATGGAATTGTTCTTTGCTCTGAATACTAGAGAATTCCTAAATTTATATATAATTATTTAATTCATTAATTGGCCATTGAGAGCAATGCTAATATGCCAAATGCATTTTTACCGTAAATTCATTTTCAAAACTTTGAAATATGAACCATTCTTATTCCACATTAAAAAAGTGACGTCTTGGCCAGCAGATGTGTCAACAACAGAAATTTAAAAAAAAAGAAGGCAAAAGTTTGGGAACTTCTTCCAGGATGTTGTCAAAGCGGCTTAGACACCAATATTCCTCCGTAACAAGATTAGGAGGCAAACTAATCAGCATGTTACACCGTAATGTCAAGGATTGCTCCTGCTCTGTAACCAGCATTTTATTTTATTATCGCTCATTTATTTTTTATTTTGTCAGAAAAGAAATTTGTAATATCGATTTTTTTTTAATTTAGAAAATAAAAAAATCTATAGATAAGAGAGCGTTGAAAAAGAAATTCAAGACAAGAAAAGGGCTAAATATCTGGCTGACCGTGCAAAATTCATTGCGACAAGTAAAGGAAATTGTGAGATATTAAAAAAAGCGAGAAATAAAAGGACGGGTTGTAGATTTCGCTTAAATTATAACGTACAAAACGCCATACGCGACTCCGTGAAGAACTGTATAGATTAAAAAAATAAGGCTGAAGATAGATTTGTTGATTTAACCCTTTAAGTGGGAGATTCTTACAGGGGGAGAAAAAAAAGCAGATTAATGTGTTCCAGGCCTGGCTAAGTACTGAAAAAAAGGTTAAGGCTCTTTCATCAAGTTCTTTTCTGGGAAGGCTCTGTAGACACAATAGGGATTACAAGTCTCTTTGATGAAGTCTCTCTCATTTGAACCTGTTTCTCTTTCCCCCATGAAACTAAAGATAATCTCCCTGAAATGAACATTTCCCCTTTTGAATGATGGCTCAGACAAATGATAAGGGTTGAAAAAGCAGAGACACGCTGACAAAAGGAAAGCAAAAACATCCAAAAAGTAAAAGCAGAAGATTAGGTATTATGACATCCCATTGAAATACAGAGTGGGTTACTGGGTAGAAAGCAAACGGAGTCATCTAAGAGCATTCATGGACTCGGCAACCTTCTAGTCCTGTAAAAAACAATATATTATACTGTGACGTGACTTTGTGTTGTTGTTTTTTTTTTTACTATATCATGATGTGTTTGTTGGTTTTACTATATATACCATGGTGGCTGGAAATCAATCACCCATGAAAAAAAAAAATTTATAAAAACATCCAGGGGCAGATTGGGAACCTAAAGTGGCCCTGAAAAAAAAAAAACCTAAAAGTGGCCCCATATTGTAGGAGGGTCTAAATTGACAGGAGGTGGGGCAGCGAAAGTAGGCGGGTCAGAAATACCATAGCGCAAAATACCACAGTGCCGCACAATATCTTGCCCCAAAAGCTTTCCCTCTGAGTTGGCCATCAATAACGGCCATTTTCTCTCCTTCTCTTCCAGTTGTCTCTGATTAAGATATGGAGCAGGGGACTCAGGAGGTAAATTCAGGAGGGCATGTCACTGGCCGGGTACATGAGTACCTGGTTCTCACAGATTTAATTACCACTGATAGCTTATTATTTACTAGGCCAGCGGCAGAGATGAGGGCTTGGGCGGCCCCCTGGGCATCGCCCCACTGGGGAATTTCCCTGTAAGGTCTATGGCCAATCCGCCCCTGAAAACAGCATTAGGGCTCATGCACATGACCATATATTTGGTCAGCATCCGCATACATAGTTTTTGAGGATCGTTTGTGGACACATTCATTTCAACAGAGCCACAAAAGAAGCGGACAGCCCACTGTGTGCATGTTCGTTCTGCGGCCCCGTCAAAAAGATAGAACTTGTCCTATATATATAAGTGTGTAAAATAAATAATAAAAATGTCCTATTCTTCTCCATTTGGCAGACAAGGATAGGACATTTCTATGTGAAAAGGAAAATGGCAACATGCACACGTCTAGGATCCGTGTGTTACGAATCTACAATTAGCAGAGCACAAAATGGATACAGTCGTGTGCATGAGCCCTTACACCACCATGTCTTTGAATTCACTGCTATATGGGAATTCACGTGTGCACAACTACAATGCAGTCCATATAGCAGTCAACCTCAGCATGGGGTCTGAAGATTTACAAAGATTTAATCATTTTTGCTTTTTCATTTTAAAAAAGGCCAAGTTCCCCAGGTTAAAGTCTGCACTTCAGGGCATAGACTGGGAGGAGCTTTTGTGAAAAAAGGATATACGGTAGTTGATAAATAGGAGAGTTTTAAATCTCATTTGGGTAATTTTACTGCAAAATTCATTCCTTTAGGTGCCAAGTGTATACAAATAAAACCCAACATTGGCTGACAGCTACTGTAAAAAAGGACAATAATCAAAAAAGGGTATTTAAAAAATACAAACCTGAAGGGTCAGCTGTAGAATTTTTTCATATTTAAGTAGTCATATTGGATTGGTGGTGACGTTAGCCATCACTCAATGGGCCTCAGTTCTGAAGCTTGACATTGGCCAGGGCAGCTCCATGGTCACAATCTAAGCATATTCTGAGGACTGTGCCTCCAAGCCTGCCTGGACTTCAGAATGCCAGCAACCATCCAGCATCGTCACCCGTGGGCTTGAACTCTTAGGTAAGGCAAGAGCATTAATGTAGGCTTCAGTTCTGGTGTATGCTAGTGCGGAAGAAGTCAGGGAACCTGGCTGGACCACCCTGACTGCGGACTATAAGACGCAGGCAACTTTTAGCAAGGTTTTTCTTCCTAAACGCACATCTTACAGTCCAAAAATATGGTAAATGTGAACAAGAATCTGTGTCCTTGTTCATAATTTTAGAGATTTTCTAGTGTATGGCCTAATGCCAAGCTTATTTTCAAAAAGGGCTCTAGGACTTCCCCAAGTGACTATAGAACAGTAAGCGTAAGATCCATTGTAGGAAAATGTGTGAGGGTCTTGTAAGGGACTATATACAAGAATATGTGACACTAAATAGGACTATACGTGCTGGCTGTGTCTATGTCTACTTATTGGGGACTGCAGTTGACGCATACTGTTTGGTTAATGTGTCTGGCACTGCTATGGGGGATCTTTGATACTGTTATGCAGCCCACTTTGGATCTACCAGCTCACATTCTGACAGGGTCAGGATACATTCTTATACTTACAGGGCATGCAGGCCCATAAAGATGCAGACAGGTATTCCTCCTGAACCCCCATACTTGTGTATCCTGGGTGCAAAAGTTTTCTTAATGGTAAAAGGGGAATAAGCCGCTGTCAGACACATATGGAGGTGGTATATCTCCTGTGAGAACAAAGGATCGGGCATGCTTACCCAGACATCTAGTTTTTGGAGAATTGTAATACCCCATATACATTTGAAAGTTGGATGATCCCAATGACGTGGCCAGGTTCAGAAGACATTCATCTAAATAAACAGACAGATAATCAGTTTACTAAGACATACAATGAAAGCTTGAAAGTCAAAATCTTTTGAATTGGGCTGAAGTTTACAAAACTGTCAGTTTTCCTGACAATAAAGGATCCCTCCAGCTGAAGGGTAACATGCCCCCTGTTGTTCTCTCTCCATACATGTGCTATTAAAGAAACAGAAGAATATTAAGGGCCTTTCACACAGTGTGGTGATTAGCTTAGCAGTTGTATGTACGAACATTTATTACCAATCATTGCTCAGTGTAAAGGCCCTTCTCTACAGATTGAGTATCATGGCAATTATCAGGAAGAGCTTGTTCCTAATCACTGCCCTGCGTCTCAGTCTGTATAAACTGGCCTTAAAGGTGTCCAGTGATTGAACGACAAACAATAAAATGCGTGTTTTTCATATCACATACTTTATGTGAGAATAAAAAACATCATTTATTGGCTATACATCCCCTTGTGCTGACACTTGTGCAATTGAAAGAAGCAGGGTTGCCAACCAGAATTTTTCTTTTTTCTGGACATCTTATCCCAAAATTGCAGACAGCCAACATTTTTTACGGACAATAGACGATTAGAAAACCATAATGAATAATAAGTAATCCATGCCTATAGCTCAATATACTGATAAGAACTCATTACCAGTAGTTACTGTGAGCTGTAAAGTGATAATTACCACCAAAATAATCTAGTCAGGTACCACCAGACTCCATAAATTTACACATCACACAGGAAAAAAGTTACCTATTTTTACAGACTGTCCAGAACTTTCTGGATGGTTGACAACCCAGGAGAGGAGGAAGCGAACAATTGTTCAAACCCTTCCGAATTATAATGTTATAGAACATGAAAGTACATGAGTGGTGACCAACTTGCTATGTAGATGATTAGCGCTCATTACGGTGGTGTCTGGCAGCGACTGGGAGGAATAGATGTAAGCTAAATGGAAGTTTGGCCAATAGCCATGTAAGTTACATGGCCAACTTCATTCTCTGGAAGTGCTGGAAGGAACCATGTATGAATCACCACTAGTTACAACTCTGGATCATTACAAAAATGTGGAAAATCAGCCTTGTCTCCTATGAACCAGACCAACCATGGCTAAGCAGTGCTGTGAATATACTGAAGCCACTATTAATTCTCTGACAAGTAATTATAGGGGTTGTATAGGGGTCAATAGGATAAATGTGGGTCTGATAGATGTAGGTCTCACATCCGGGAACTACTTCTATCACAACAAGGGGAGCCCACCATGGTGGTGCATGTGTGGTCCTCTCTGCTGTGGTCTCCATTCACGTCAGGAGTACTTCCCAGTGGTAGGACCCACATCTATCGAACATTTATGGTATGTCCTATCAATCTGCCATAAATGTCCTAGATGGAAATACCCCTTTAAATGAAGTCTAAAAACAGCAATGAATAATTATAACAGGAAACTCCATTTCCTTGTGATTTCCAATGAATTTAGAGAAGTGCACACGGACATTTATTTCCTCAGCAGTCCCCATGGTAGTTGCTATCTTCAGTTGGTTGAACCTGTTGACAGACAGACTTCCCCTGTATGATGGACCACAGTGGCCTCCTACTTTCTGATGGCTCAAACTCTGCAGTGTGAAATGCACATCTAAGTGGATCTATTATCAACTATCCTAAAAATGTATTTTATTTTTTTCCCCGAAAAAAATCCCTGCAAGCAATAATTAATCATTACCAGATATTCCTGTCCAAACAGCCTTTCCAGTGGCCCCCAGAATCTCAATAGCCCCATACAAGAAACATCGATGTTTAGTCATCTAAGACATTTTAAAATCGAACAAATTCCACACTTCGTAATTGAAGAATTAAAAAAATAAAACCCCTACTCGTGCTTACAGCATGCAACAAAAGTCATCAAACAAGACAAGGAAAAAAAAGGTAGCATTAGTCTAATTGCAAGTCAAAGCAATCTAGTCCAATAAGTAGATGTGTGAGGGGACTGGCCACACACAAAGGGCATAGCTGCAGCCATCTCATTATTCGGCTGAACATCAATGGAAATTTGGCTACACACATTCTCCATCACTTCTTTGGTTAATGAAGTGACACATGACATTGGGGGCGATCAGGTGACCTGGATTTCCGTCATGCCAGATCAAATCCAATCAGATCTCACTTTGTTCATTAAGGACGTGACCAAACAAAATGACCCAATGGTCAAAAAAGTTGATCAATAACATAAATGCCCAGTGTTAATAACTCATAGCGAGTCAAGCAAGAACTGGGGGTTTCTACTAGGGGGAATGGAAGTCTGACTAATGTAATAAAAAGTTTTTCTTTTGGGGATATTGATATTTAATTTGACACTGATAGTGATTTACTTTTGCCAAAAAATGTTGGGCGATGCAAACAAGCAATATTACTTTCATTTAAAAGATTTTGCAGAGGAAAAGATTCATATTTTAGGAAATATATGTTCATGTTGAAACACTAGTCTTATTCTTATTGCAGGGACCTCATTTCATTTATGGTTCACATATGCGTATTTGTTCAGTTTTTTTGCATCCATATTTCAAGAACATTACTAAACGGCAATTAAAAATGTGACAAATAAAGATTAAAGTGGATAACTTATAGAAAAATGTAGAAAAATATTGAATATCTATCTGTATTTGATTTATATTTTCAGATGTTTACGGATGGGACTGAGCCTGCCACAGCAATGGCATAGTGAAAAAGACAGCCAAAAATTCAAAAAAATATATTTTCTATGAATATTGAATTTACAAAGATAACCCTTTCTGATAATAGCATCCCTTTAATTTACGTAAAAGCTATTGTTGATGGGATTGAAATCTGTCATATGAATCACAATATATATCTGACACGACCGTATTATGTATTCCGTGATCCGTATAAAAACGGAACAGAAGACATACGGAAAGTCTTCCGTAGTGTTCCGCATTTTTGCGGACCCATTGACTTTAATGGGACTACGGACATGATTTTGCGGCCAAGTATAGGACATGTTTTATTTTTTTGCGGGGAAACTTCCACGAGATACAGGATGCGGAATGCACACAGTGTGCATTCCGCATTTTTTCTCCTATGGAAAAATGAATGGGTCCGTATGGTTCCGCATCTTATCCGCAAAAATGCGGATAAGATGCGGAAATGTACATACGGTCGTGTGAATGGGGCCTTAGTGTGCAAAAGCCAGCCACAGTGAAAAACTGTATAAAAACTATAAAAAATATACGTAAGACCCATGATAAATGACTGTGCATTTGCTCCAAAGTTAGCGCTGTGTCTGGAAAAAAGTAGATCCTTTTATTTTCATCTTTGACTTCATACAACTCTTTCAAAACTTGTCTTGAAAGGAATGTGCCATCAGAAAACAACCTATTATTTTAATCAGGTGTAGAATTTTTGGCAAGTTTTTTAAATATTAAGTTTTGAATGTCCCTATGTACAGTATATTTAAAAAATGTATAAAGTTCTGCAGTTTTCATCCTGGCCACTAGGCCTAAAACATGTTACGATTTCCTATCTTCTAAGAGCAGCACCATGGGCCATAGACACAATGGTCTGGAGGGGTTCTATCTGACTTCAATGGGAGAGTTTTCTAGGCATGCTCTGTGACCTGTGCAGAGGTCACAATGAAGTAGATAGGCCGTGATATCACCTGTTGTGAATGGTGGATCCCGTGTTATCTATAAAGAGGTGTTACCTCTCATTTTAATTCTGCTTGTAATGATAACAAGAAAGCTACTGAAAAGTTACCTGTACATAACAGGAAATCTTGACCTATTATTAGGCTTAGTGGCCAGTGCGAAAGCTGCAGGATTACATACATTTTTTATTAAATATAGAAAGTACATGGAAAAATATAAAAAAAACACAAAAAAACTCTAAAAAAAAAAAAGTTTAACATAAAAACGTGATTTAACCCGGTAGATTGTAAGCTCTTGCGGGTAAGGTCTTCTCCCCCTCTATACCAGTTAATAGTTTATTGTTTACTGTATTTTATAATATGTATGTGTTACCCTCTCTTGATGTTTCAAATAAATAATAATAATAACCCCTTCAGGATGCAGTCATTTTTCACCTTCCTGACAAGCTCAAATTTAGCAAATCTGACTTTCACTTTACGTGGCAATAACTTTGGAATGGTTTGTTACAGAAAATTTGGAAAAATTTTCTATTTTCTAAATTAGAATTTCTCTGCTTTTAGGATGGATACTGATTCCGCATAAAATTGTTATTAATACTCACCATATGTCTACTTTATGTTTGCATCATTTTGTAAATGTTTGAAAATGTCCAAAACCCACTTTTTCAAAGGACCAATTCAGTTAGGAAGTCACTTTGTGGAAGTAGAAACCACCCAAAAATGACCCCATTTTAGAAATTACACCCTTCAAGTTATTCAAAACTGATTTTCCAAACTTTGTAAACCCTTTACATGTTTTACAAGGATTAACGAAAAAATGGAGGTAAAATTTCCTTTTTTTTTTTCTTTGCAGATTTTACATTTTAATCCATTTTTTTCCTGTAAGGCAGCAATGGTAAACCTCAAAACAAACCTCTATATTTATTACCCTGAGTCTGCAGTTTACAGAACCACCCCATATGTCGTCATAAACTGCTGTATGGGCACATGGCAGAGCTCAGAAGGGAAGGTGCGCTATATGGTTTTTGGAGGGCAGATTTTGCTGGAATGTTTTTTGGGTGTCATGTTACATTTGAAGAAACTATAAGGTACCACTACAGTTGAAACCCCTTATAAGTGACCTCTTTTTGGAAACTACACCTTTCAAAGAATTTATTGAGGGGTGTACTGATCGCTTTGACCCCACAGGTGTTTCATAGAATTTAGAAATACTTGGCTGTGAAAATGAAAAATGTCATTTTCTCCTGAACATGGCTACACCCCGTGTGTGATCGTAAACTGCTGTTTGGGCACACGGCAGGGATCAGAAGAGAAGGAGCACCATATGATTTTCGGGGGGCAGATTTTGATGGAATGGTTTTTGTGCCATGTCACATTCAAAGAGACCCCGAGGTACCCATAGAGTGGAAACCTCCAAAAAGTGACCCCATTTTGGAAACTACACCCCAAAAGGATTGTATTGAAGAGTGTAGTGTGATTTAGAATCAGTTGTCTGTTAAAATGAAAAAATTTCATTTTTTCCAATAAAATGTCTCTTTACCCCCAGACCCTACAATTTGTTACGCAATTTCTACTAAACACGGCAACACCCCATATGTGGTTGTAAACTGCTGTATGGGCACACCACAGGACTCAGAAGGAAGGGAGCGACATATGCCTTTGCGCAGCAGATTTTGGTGGAACGGTTTTCAGGCACCATGTCGCATTTGAAGAGACCTTGAGGTACCCTTACAGTAGAAACCTCCAAAAAGTGACCCCATTTTAGAAACTACACCCCCCATTGAATTTTTCAAGGGGCCTAGTAAGCACTTTTACCCAGAAGGCATTTCATAGAATGTAGGAAACACTTAGCTGCTAGATGTTTTACTCTATACATATATACTGTAGAATATTTTTTCAGATGACCATCCAAAATTGCATTGAAAAGTTGTCTTCTACAGGGGTGATCATCTCATAGAATATGGCCAGCATACATAATGTACTGGAACTGAAACTCTGCCATAGAAAATCTGGTCTTGATTGATAAGTGGGTGGTCTTCTCCCATGATCTATTTATCCCCAGGACTGTGACTGTGACGAGGGGACATCCTCTGCGTCTGGAGGAAAGAAGGTTTGTACACAAACATAGAAGAGGATTCTTTACGGTAAGAGCAGTGAGACTATGGAACTCTCTGCCTGAGGAGGTGGTGATGGTAAGTTCACTAAAAGAGTTCAAGAAGGGCCTGGATGTATTTCTGGAGGGTAATAATATTACAGGTTATAGTTACTAGAGAGGGGTCGTTGATCCAGGGAGTTATTCTGATTGCCTGATTGAAGTCGGGAAGGAATGTTTTTCCCTAAAGTGGGGAAAATTGGCTTCTACCTCACGGGGTTTTTTGCCTTCCTCTGGATCAACTTGTAGGAAAACAGGCCGAACTGGATGGACAGATGTCTTTTTTCGGCCTTGTAAACTATTTTACTATGTTACTATGTTCTCAAAGACATAGTCTTTGGAGAAGTTTCACTGTATAATTTTTTTTAAAGATGTTTGCAGGTGGCCTACTTTAGGGCAGAAATAAAAATCCTAAAACTGTGTAAATCCTTCCATGCCTTGTAATGGAGGTAAAACAAAGTCTATGTCATCTGAATTCCTGGAGACACCGTGAGTAAATGAGATGAAAGAGGACCCAGCAGAACCTGGGGAATGTCATATTGTGTCAACAATAATTTGATGCTAACAAACAGACATTAGCGCGTTTAGGCCACTGAAGTCAAGGGTCAGAAGAAATGATAACATGTGCAGCTCTCACCTACAACAAAGTGGGCAAAATATCTAAGGGTCACATACTTTGGAAAATTCAGAACAATACAAACAGTGCTGGGATGTAAAAGTATAGGCATTACATAGTGATGCTGAACTGCATCCAGATCACTATGTTTAGGCATTAGGAACTTACTATGGACTGTCAGAAAAAAACGGATCGGACAGCAAAATTATTAACATACAGCTCGCAAGATAAATGTGCTCCAGGAGTGTAATTCTTTAGCTGTGCAGATAATGCATTTCCTGTACGGTACTAGCTTATCACAAGTAATGGGACAGTAACATGTTACTTCAGATTTTATCAACTTCCTCCTTGTTGTAAGCACAGTAAAACAAGATAATGGATATCTCAAAGTAAAGAGAACATGGATGCCAAAGATTACTGAACGATGTTTGGAGGCCATGCTGTGCGTTATAATGGTTCCCATACACATTAGTGTATTGTCCGCCAAACCTGCCGTTCCTCAGCGGGGCTGGCCAGCAATCTAATGTGTACATGTAGCTCCCATCTTCCCCTGATGGATGATGTTAAGAAAGAGAAAGATTGGGCAAAAAAGTTTTTTCACCCTATGCTTTTGTTCTCCTTGGAGATAAGCCACTGCTAAAGTTGTCTGGCAGTGGATTTCTCCTCTCTCCTCATTGAAAACACTCTCAAATTAGCGGAGCATCTATGTGTGTGTGGGTGTCAGGGGAGATAGCTGCTGGCTGAACGAGCGTCTGGTCGACAGCTATTGAAGGCATTAGGACCCCATCTTACAGGTGTTGTCTCACTTCAGTAAGGCTAATTTCACAGTTGCGTTTTAATATTCCGGTATTGAGTTCCGTCATAGGGGCTCAATACCGGAATAAAACGCTTCAGTTTTGTCCCCATTTATTGTCAATGGGGACAAAACTGAACTGAAGAGAACGGAATGCTCCTAAAAGCATTCCGTTCCGTCCCCAGACCGGAGAGCAAACCACAACATGCTGCGGTTTGCTCTCCGGTCCAGGCATCCGCACCAAGACGGATCCGTCATGACCCCCAATGCAAGTCAATGGGGATGGATCCGTTTGGTGTGACACAATGGTAAACGGATCTGTCCTCCATTGACTTTCAATGGAGTTCATGACGGATCCGATTCCCTGCAATTTTCCCTCCCTCCAGCAGGTGGCGCTGTGGGTAAACTGACCCTTGTGCGCGCCGTCCTCCTCGTCGCTGGTCAGGTCCGGAGCTGCTGGAACAGGTAAGTGTCTGTGTATGTTTATGTGTCTGTGTCTGTGTATGTGTGTGTATGTGTATGCGCTGCCAGGGGCGGATTGGGAATTTAAAGTGGCCCTGGAAAAAATATTAAAAGTGGCTCCGTTTTGTTGTAGTTAAATTAAATTAGTTGAAGGCAGGGCCAACATAAGTAGGCAGGGCCTGCAGTACCACCCTAACAGATCCAAATACCACAGTCCATCACAAAATACTGCCCCATCAGCACAAAATGCATCCCCAAAAACTTTTAGTTGCCGGCCGTGAAGAGGGCCCAGGCTGCCCCTTGGGCATCGGCCCACCGGGAAATTTCCCTGTAAGGTCTATGGCCAATCCACCTCTGTGCGCTGCTCCGGCCCCACATGTGTTCATGCGGCAGCACGGATCCAGCGGCACCCTTCACCTGCCGGATCCGTGCTAGCGCTGGTGTGAAAGAGGCCTTCGTGGCATTTATCATGTAGAGAAAGTTAATACAAGGCACTTACTAATGTATTGTGATTGTCCATATTGCCTCCTTTGCTGGCTTGATTAATTTTTCCATCACATTATACACTGCTCGTTTCCATGGGTACAGACCACCCTGCAATCCATCACCAGTGGTCATGCTTGCACACTGTAGGAAAAAGCGTCAGCCTCTCTTGTGGCCGGGACCATGGGAGTGCACATAGGCTGGTGCTTTTTCCTATAGTGTGACCAAGTCACCATTTTACAGATCAGAAGACAGAGAAAGATCACATGGAGAGAAAGGACGTCAGGCAGAGAATGATAGTAAAACACAAAATGCAGATAGACTGTGGGTTAAGGGCTCACTCAGGTGACCGTATATTTGTGGCCACATCTTTTATACAATTTTGCAGAACGGATATGGACCCATTCGTGGGGCCGCAAAAGATGCGGACAGCACACCACAAGCTGTCCACATACATACCGTATTATTCCCTTTATAAGATGCACCCGAAGATAAGACGCACCCCAGATTTTAGAGTAGGAAAATGAGAAAAAAATATTTTTCATCAGACCTCATATCAGATCCCCCATAAATTTCAGATCAGCCCAGTGTGCCCCCATCAGACCTCAGATCAGCCCAGTGTGTCCCTATCAGACCTCAGATCAGCCCAGTGTGTCCCCATCAGACCTCAGATCAGCCCAGTGTGTCCCTATCAGACCTCAGATCAGCCCAGTATGTCCCTATCAGACCTCAGATCAGCTTATTGTGCTCCCATCAGACCTCAGATCAGCCCACCCAGCCCCATAAAAATAAAATAAAAACCTCTCTTACCTGTCCTGCGCCGCGGTGCGTCTTATAAAGCGAATACAAGTGAGCGCTTCCACTATGTTTTAGCTGTGGCACCCCCACTCCGCTCCGGGTCCGGCGCTCCTCTGGCTTACCGGGCCGGCGCTGCACCGTCCTGACTGCATACGCAGTCAGGTGACAGTGCAGCGCCGGCCTTAGAAGCCAGAGGAGCGCCGGACCTGGAGCGGAGTGGGGGTGCCACAGCTAAAACATAGTGGAAGCGCTCACTTGTATTCGCTTTATAAGACGCACCGCAATTTTCCCCCTACTTTTGGGGGGAAAAAAGTGCGTCTTATAAAGCAAAAAATACGGTACGTTCATTCTGCAGCCCCGCAAAAAAAAGGTAGAGCATGTCCTATTCTTGTCTGCAATTGCGGACAAGAATAGGCATTTCTCTCATAGGGCTGGCCGTTCAGTTCCATAAAATGGGGAACGCACACGGCTCGAATCCGTGTTTTGCAGATCCATGATTTTCAGACCGCAAAACAGATACGGTCGTCTGAATGAGCCCTTGGTATCAGTGAGTGTGTTTCATAGTGAAGTGGTTAGTTGTTACAATGGCAGTTCATGGGCGCCATCGCCCCACGCTCCCAGGCACTGATGCATTCACTCTGTGTCAATTCCAGCCATACGAAAGTGTTCTCAGGCGCTGGTTCCTTGTTTGTGTTTTAGGGCCGGTTCACATGGCCATGGTATTGCGGGTCCGTAATGGAGACTCGCAATACTACGGGTGCCGCCCGGCGTTTGTTCCGCAATGTGCTGTTGCGGACAAGTATAGGACACGTTCTATATTCTCTTGCGGAGCCGCGACCCGGCAAGATCGTGTGCTGGCCATTGATGTGAACGGGCCCTTAGGGTTATTATTCATTGAACCTTACATCATCCTGCAGTACCATAGGGGTTAATTACCTTTTGCTCTGTGTTCAGCAGCTTCACTGATGTGCTTATGAACTGATGTAGCTGAGCTAAAATTGACTTAGATAACACATGGCACAATATTATCTTGTGTCAAAAGTCACTGAAATCCATTGAAAAGTTAGTTGTCTTTTTCTTGCCATTCTTTACTTAAAGGGAACCTGTCATCTCCAAAACACCCCCTGAACTAGAGTAAGCGGTGTATAGTGTAAGTGATGCTGAATCCGATTATGTAAGTTTTACCTTCATACTCACTTCCATTCTGACGCTGTGCTCCCACAAACCAGCAGTAAAATGCATTGATAGGACTCTTCTTTGAGTCCTCTCCATTATGTGAGTGAGCACCGGAGTCCACTGAGTGCATTTTACCGTAGGTTTGTGGGAGCACAGCGTCAGAATGGAAGTGAGTATGAAGATAAAACTTACATATTTGGATTCAGCATCACTTACACTATACAGTGCCTTGAGAAAGTATTCGGCCCCCTGGAACTTTTCAACCTTTTGCAACATTTTAGGCTTCAAACAAAAAGATATAACATTTTAAATTTTTGGTGAAGAATCAACAACAAGTGGGTCACAATTGTGAAGTGGAACGAAATTTATTGGATCATTTAAACTTTTTTTGTAATAATAAAACTGAAAAGTGGGGCGTGCAAAATTATTCGGCCCATTTACTTTCAGTTCAGAAAACTCACTCCAGAAGTTGATCTCTGATCTCTGAATGATCCAATGTTGTCCTAAATGTCTGATGAAGAGAAATAGAATCCACCTGTGTGTAATCAAGTCTCTGTATAAATGCACCTGCTCTGTGATAGTCTCAGGGTTCTGCATCATGAAGACCAAGGAACACACCAGGCAGGTCCGTGATACTGTTGTGAAGAAGTTTAAAGCCAGATTTGGATACCAAAAGATTTTCCAAGCTTTAAACATCCCAAGGAGCACTGTGCAAGCGATTATATTGAAATGGAAGGAGTATCAGACCACTGCAAATCTACCAAGACCCGGCCGTCCCTCTAAACTTTCATCTCAAACAAGGAGAAGACTGATCAGAGATGCAGCCAAGAGGATGAACTGCAGAGATCTACAGCTGAGGTGGGAGAGTCTGTCCATAGGACAACAATCAGTCCAACACTTCACAAATCTGCCCTTTATGGAAGAGTGGCAAGAAGAAAGCCATTTCTCAAAGATATCCATAAAAAGTCTGGTTTACAGTTTGCCACAAGCCACCTGGGAGACACATCAAACATGTGGAAGAAGGGGCTCTGGTCAGATGAAACCAAAATAGAACTTTTTGGAAACAATGCAAAACTATATGTTTGGCATAAAAGCAACACAGCTCATCACCCTGAACACACCATCCCCACTGTCAGACATGGTGGTGGCAGCATCATGGTTTGGGCCTGCTTTTCATCAGCAGGGACCGGGAAGATGGTTAAAATTGATGGGAAGATGGATGGAGCCAAATACAGGACCATCCTGGATGAAAACCTGTTGGAGTCTGCAAAAGACCTGAGACCAGGACGGAGATTTATCTTCCAACAAGACAATGATCCCAAACATAAAGCAAAATCTACAATGGAATGGTTAAAAAATAAACGTATCCAGGTCTTAGAATGGCCAAGTCACAGTCCAGACCTGAATCCAATTGAGAATATGTGGAAAGAGCTGAAAACTGCTGTTCACAAACGCTCTCCATCCAACCTCGAGCTGTTTTGCAAGGAAGAATGGGCAAGAATTTCAGTCTCTAGATGTGTAAAACTGATAGAGACATACCCCAAGAGACCGCAGCTGTAATCGCAGCAAAAGGTGGTGTTAAGTATTAATGCAAGGGGGCCGAATAATTTTGCACGCCCCACTTTTCAGTTTTATTATTACAAAAAAGTTTAAATGATCCAATAAATTTCGTTCCACTTCACAATTGTGACCCACTTGTTGTTGATTCTTCACCAAAAATGTAAAATGTTATATCTTTTTGTTCGAAGCCTGAAATGTGGCAAAAGGTTGAAAAGTTCCAGGGGGCCGAATAGTTTCGCAAGGCACTGTACATCTCTTACTCTAGTTCAGGGGGTGTTTCAGAACTGACAGGTTCCCTTTAAAGGGAGTCTTTCACCTAATCTGAGCCTTAGAGACCGCTCAGATGAGGCTATAGACTCCTTTCTCCATATTACAATGCTACAATTTACTAGTGCTGTCCCTTGCCGAGATCTATCAAAAAAGACTTTTATAACTTAATGAGGTTCAGCAATTGCCCAGGGGTGGCGTTACTGCAGCAGGTGCCCTGGCCCCTCGGCGCTTTACCCAGAAAACCACTCCTCTTTCACCCCTCTGGCCCACCTTCATTTCCTATAATTACCTCCTCTCCCTCACAAATCTCACGGCTGCGCCGCTCCACACTTGCACCGTGCCTGCACACTGCTGTGCACATTATGGGCAGAGGAACAGGGGGTTGCACTGCGCATGCATGGGCCCCTAATAAGGGGTTAGCACCTCGAAACAGCTGTCTACGGGGGGATATCTGGCTTGGCTGTATTCCCTTGTCAGATCCCAAGGCTTGTTGGAAAGTCAGATCTTGACTTATAGTCAGCCACTTCCAATGGGTGCCGCTGGTGAGATAGTTCTCTTTCCTGGGAGACACCTCTTTGTATATTCATCCCCACACATTGAGGGGTGTATATAAACCCTACATGATAAATCCCCACATTGTGACATTACCATTTATTAAAGGTCAGCTACAAGGTGACCCACGAAAAAGTAACCCGCCTCCAGCGATAGTATGACAAGATGAACGAACTAGTGGATTGTATTTTTTTAATTACCGAAAAGATGCTCAAAATGGTCCCCATTCACGTCTATGCATCATTGGGCAAATCGGATTATGTTGGCTGGTACTGCTTGCAGCTCTTCAGCAGTGATACTGCGGATGGTGTTTGTGATGTTTTCCTTGAGTTCATCCAGGGGATGTGGATTGGTAGTGGACATTTTCTGTTTTAAATTTTCCCACAGATAAAAATGGCATGTGGACAAGTCTGAGGAACATGGTGGCCATAACTCCTTACTCACAGTTCGCTCCTCTGTGAACAGTTGATGATCCGGTGCCAGTGACTTTCGTGAGATGTGGCATGTTGCCCCTTCTTGTTGGAGAAAGCAGGACATTTTTTTATTCTGCAGCAAGTAGTATCAGCCATCATAATCCGACCTACCCAAAGATGCAAAGACCTGAACGGGGACCACTTTCAGCATTTTAGGTAATTACAAAAAAAAAAAAATCCACCTGCTCATTCATCTTGTCATACTATCTCTGGAGGTGGGCTACTTTTCCGTGGGCCGCCCTGTAGAATAACACAACACAGTACTCACATGATCAGGGGCGGACTGGGAACTTAAAGTGGCCCTGGAAAAAAAAAATAAAAGTGGCCCCATTTTGTAGGCAGGTCCAAATTAACAGAAGGCAGGGCAACACAAGTATGTGGGGTCAACAAACCATAGTGCAAAATACCATCCCAGCAGAACCTCTTCCTCCAGTTATCTATGGAGCAGGGGGCTTAGGAGATGAGATGCAGGCCACAGCTGTTGAATTCAGGATGACATGTTTGGTCACTGGCTGGGTACATGGGTACCTGATTCTCACAGTGTTAATTACTGTTGAGAGATTATTATTCAGGGGCGGACTGGGAACTTAAACTGGCCCTGAAAAAAAAAAAATTGGTCTCATTTTTTAGTTTGTTCAAAATAGATGGAAGGCAGGGCCCGCAATACCATATTATGGCACATTATACCACCTCAACAGTGCCAAATACCACAGTCCATCACAAGATACAGCCACAAAAACTTCCACTGGCTGGCAGTGAGGAGGGCCCAGGCGGCCCCCTGGGCATCGGCCCACCGGGAAATTTCCCTGTAGGGTCTATGGCCAATCTGCCCCTACACATGATTATGGAAGGGCCAAATGAGGGGAAGGAAATATGAGGCATTCCTCTAAATATAAGACCCCAAGTAAGTAAACTAGACAACAGCGGTGTACTCGCACCCTCCTCTAAGCCACACAGGCGCACACGTTTGCAGACTGGCTTTCCTAAAAACTATAAAATTCTGATTCATCAGCTTAATGATCGCTGAATGTCAGAGGACTGATTGCAGGGATTTAGCTGATCTATCAGGGCCTGTACAATATTACTCACATCTCATAGCTGGCTCTGGGGCCTTTACTGACTTATCTGTCCCACAGATTTCTTATCATGGAGACATTCCAGACTATAAATGATGGCTTCATTTTCACAGGTTTACATACTTTTCTGACCACTCCAAAAGTAATAAAAGACATAAAAACTTAGACACATTCGAGCAATACATGAGGTACAGTTAGATAGATATAAATAAGACAATAGACAATTCTAGAATTTCTCTACTCACATTTCTCCTAAACACGTGAGACTATCCAGGCATCAGAGAGGAATACATACAGAAAACTAGAAAAATTCCTATAATTATATATACATCATCATGTAAAATTTTATTGATATATCAACTTAATTATACTAGCATCTGGCACCATAAAAAAGAAATTCCCAGAAGTATTCTAAAACCTTGTAAGTATCTACATTACATCTCGTTTCAATGCTATAAGTGAGCAATTTATGTACTGAATCCACTGGTCCACTTTTTTCTTTAAAAAGGAAACTTGCTATTATATAACCTCTATGTCACACGCAGGTATGGGGACAAATTTATGGGGTAATTTTTCAAACTGGTGTAAAGGGGAACTGGCTTAGATGCCCATAGCAACCAATCAGATTCCACCTTTCATTTTGGACAGCTCCTTTGGAAAATGAAAGGAGGAATCTGATTGGTTGTTACCTGCATCTAAGCTAGTTCTACTTTACACCAGTTTGATAAATGA
The DNA here is from genome assembly GCA_900303285.1 of Rhinella marina. Taxonomy (NCBI): domain Eukaryota; kingdom Metazoa; phylum Chordata; class Amphibia; order Anura; family Bufonidae; genus Rhinella; species Rhinella marina. The sequence continues at coordinate 453,626 of ONZH01027393.1, read as the reverse complement.
CCCATTAGTATAGACTGTATATATAGTGTATTAGTATAGATTAGTATATATAGTGATCTATTCAATAAAATGTATCTGTATAGCACCATCTGCTGTTTTTTCTTTTCTTAATTTCTTGTCCCTCTCACTGAGCTGGTCAAACATGCTCAGTCTAAAGGGAGTCTTTTACCTGTTTATCACCTATATAACTAAGAGCACTGCCCACAGAAGATTACAGACACATCCCAGACATACCTGTGTGCACTGTGTGTCTGTATTAAATGTCACATGCCAGACATACCTATGTGCACTGTGTGTCTGTATTACATGTCACATCCCAGACATACCTATGTGTACTGTGTGTCTGTATTACATGTCACATCCCAGACATACCTATGTGCACTGTGTGTCCGTATTACATGTCACATCCCAGACATACCTGTGTGCACTGTGTGTGTGTATTACATGTCACATCCCAGACATACCTGTGTGCACTGTGTGTCTGTATTACATGTCACATCCCAGACAAACCTATGTGCACTGTGTGTCTGTATTACATGTCACATCCCAGACATACCTGTGTGCACTGTGTGTGTATTACATGTCACATCCCAGACATACCTGTGTGCACTGTGTGTCTGTATTACATGTCACATCCCAGACATACCTGTGTGCACTGTGTGTGTGTATTACATGTCACATCCCAGACATACCTGTGTGCACTGTGTGTCTGTATTACATGTCACATCCCAGACATACCTGTGTGTACTGTGTGTCTGTATTATATGTCAGATCCCAGACATACCTGTGTGCACTGTGTGTCTGTATTACATGTCACATCCCAGACATACCTGTGTGTACTGTGTGTCTGTATTATATGTCAGATCCCAGACATACCTGTGTGCACTGTGTGTGTGTATTCCATGTTCAGAAAAATCACTTTTATTCTGCAGGAAAACAGCTCCCAAGTGCCCAGCTGAAAATCAAGTAAAAACAACTTTCTCTCCTGACTCGATTTCTAACAGCTATATCTTCTGATATACTGGATATAATACTGAATAATAATCCCAGCTTTCATAGAAGGTCAGAACCATTTTTCTATCTGCTACCAATCCCAAGATATGAGCAGCTAAAGCATCCCTCCCCTCTTCAGTCTGGTTTGCAGCAGCAGCAGAGCTGGGCACTTGGGAGCTATTTTCCTGCAGAATAAAAGTGTTTTTCCTGGACATGTAATACAGACACACAGTGCACACAGGTATGTCTGGGATGTGACATGTAATACAGACACACAGTGCACACAGGTATGTCTGGGATGTGACATGTAATACAGACACACAGTGCACACAGGTATGTCTGGGATGTGACATGTAATACAGACACACAGTGCACATAGGTATGTCTGGGATGTGACATGTAATACAGACACACAGTACACACAGGTATGTCTGGGATGTGACATGTAATACACACACACAGTGCACACAGGTATGTCTGGGATGTGACATGTAATACACACACACAGTGCACACAGGTATGTCTGGGATGTGTCTGCAATCTTCTGTGGGGCACTGCTGTTATTTTATACAGGTGAAAAACAAGTGAAAGACTCCCTTTAAATCTTCAACTGCCACCAGCCATATGTTCTGTGGCAGTTACAGCAAGGGAGCTGCAGCAAAAAGGACACGCCTACTGAGCTGCCAGACTGAAGATAATCTAGGTAGCAAATGGGGAAGTGAATGTGGAGGTCTTGTGTGAATTGCGCTGTGACCCCATTCATCTCTATGGGGTCACCACTACGCTGTGATACCCCTGCGATCCTGGCCACGACCAGTATATCCATACCCCAAAATGTTATGGCTGATCACTGAACATGTTGTTGTTACTAACTGGTTAATGAAGATGTACAACCAGATACATATATACAAGGCAAGACGTATGCTGTTGTCCCTCTGCATGAAAGATGTCTCCTCAACGGTACCCTTTCCTGACAAGAGAACATATCACTGTGCCTCGCAAGACGAAAACGTCATGAACAGACAAAACAAGGACAGATGTTTCGGGGGAAGACTTTCTCTGACCTCAACATTTTTAGGCTGCTGAATATAATCTCCCTACAGCTTAATGTTCTGCTGCACGTAAAGATTATTTGCTGTTCAGAATATGGACATGCCAAATCAAGGTGGTTTTTGGAATGTTTTTTGGAATTCTGACACAGTTTTTTTAAAATTATGATGATTTTGCTACCTCGTGTGAGGGCTCGTTTTTTTTGCCGGGAGATGCGTAATTTTTATTTATAGAATTTTGGAATATATGAGATCTTTTGGGAAATTGGAAAAGGTTTTATTTTTCTTTTAAATGTCTAAAAAAAGTATCCAACTATTCTTTTAATTTGTTCACTCCCTTTGGAGAATTGAACCTACGATTGACCGCTTGTACTGCATGTGACTGGTACTTTCACTTTGTGCAGTCATATAGTAAACCTTATCTCTAAATTACTAAGAGGTCAAACACTTATTTAAGCCACATTCTTATCAGTAAGATAAGGACTGAGCTATAATGAGTGTTTATAATGTCAGAGAGCAGAGATAAGGAGTCCGTCAGCTCCTGGTCTGACGGAAAAGACAGAAAACCCATAGGCTGCTTCTAGAGCATCTCAGCTCTGTACAGAAAAAAGGACTCCATATTTTTAATAAAGACCAATTTAAAAAAATATTTTTAGCTAATAATGAGTACAATGCAATAATAAAAAAAATGCCCCCAGATGTACATAGCCTAGTCTCACTTATCTTTGTACATGCATGTGTAGTGTGTTATTTCCCATAGAGGTTCCCAGGCGGGTTATGAAAAATGCTTCCCGGAACCCTAGCATGTCAGAAGGCCCTAGGCACTGCCCGAAAAGCATACGTTTGGACTCCATGCAGGGAGGCCATGACAGCACGACTATGGAGGGTGAGACATATGGACCATATGGACCAGTACATCCAACCACTGTCTTATTCTTGCACTATACAGTTGGTTTTCAAAGACCCATTTTCCAAGAACCTCTAATCATTTGTTCAAGTGCCAGGCTAGATTCACATTAGCGTTCACGAGATCCGGCAGGCTGTTCCAGTAGTGGTTTTAGTCCTGTCCATTCTCATCATATTTGCCGGGTTTCATCTGGATCTCCGTTGGTCCCCATTATAGTTAAAGGGGTTATCCGAGACTAAAAAAAGTCCCCTATATGCCCGGGCCCAACGCTCCCCCCAACCTGGCTCAACGCTCCCCGCAACACCGCAGCTGCTTCTCCCTGTGCACGGATAAAAACATCCAGTGTTGGGCAGGGAGCAGCCAATGATGATGCTAGGGAGGCTCCCCCACGACACCGGATGTGTTCATGCGTGCACGGGGAGATGCAGCAGTGGCGGTGCGGGGACCAGGAATGGCGCTGGGAGCAGTGAGCCAGGGAAGTAGATTCAGTGTGAGGGGCTGGGCACATTTTTTAGTGGCGGAAAACCCCTTTAATGAGGCCGGATAGCATTCGTGTAGTTTCCGGCAATGCCGGATCCAGAGAGACCCGTCAGGCTGTTCCCAGCCGGATTTCACAAGCCTTAGTGTGAAACTAGCCTAAGGGAGATTAAAGATCCTTCATTCGAAGTCTAATGTCAACATTTTCCATGTAGTCCTTCAATCAGATCGCAACCGCTGCAGGACAGGCTAAGTTACAGCACACACTGGGAATGCACAACCAGTAGGCAAAACCACAAACGGCTGTTTTGACCTTTATGGATATCATCAATGTGAATCTGTTTTTTTGGCCCGACAGTATGAGATAAAATTTATGGCAGACTTGACTTGCATTGTTTTGAATTAAAGTCATGAAATGAGAAAGCCAATAAAACATTACAACTTTTATAAGTGCAATTTAGAAAATACAATCAAGATTGAAAGTCCTCGGAAATGGTTTCGGTTAACGTAAATGCCAAACTGCATTAGGAAACCGTACATTTCATTCCATCTTCTCGTGAAAACATCTCAGGGGACCAGAAAAATTGTGGCAGTGGTGTAGGCCTAAATAAACAACTGCTTCCTCTACATTACTGCTCGGGATGAAAGCGCGGACCCCGACGGGTCAGAGAACTTTGCCATTTAAGAACTATTGTTTATACAAGTCTTCCAATGTTAGGGATACTGCTCAGAGTATTATTCTGCAGAAACGGCACAGTTATCAGCTGTGTGTAAAGGCATTAAATTACATCCTGATAACACAAGGCTCGCACTTGATGGAATGGTCATTAACCCATGTGACACAGCGCAATGCCTTGGGGTAATAACCAACACCTCACTCATCCTTTCCGATCACATTTACATGACATTTCCTCCTCTGCAACAGTGTGAAAAAAATCTGTCCTTTCCCTGTCAGTCTGTCTTTTACCTTCCCTCTTATCCTCATCAAGTCTCCTCAAGACAAAACTTAGATGACATCATTCAAAGTAATTCTTAAAAATGTGACTCTTAAATCTCTCCTTCACAGTGATTTTCGTCTTCTCCCAATTGATATACTGGAATTTTTAATTCCTAATTTGACTGTATTGGCTGTGGAATCCCATTCTTTTTCAATTTCTTTACTTGTTATAACTTTAAAGGGGTATTCCAGTTACCATGAATATAACTTATGTTTTAGACTAATTCATCATCAATAATTACCTAATATAATGTAAATTTCACATATTTACCGCTCAGTAGTTATAAAAGTAGTTTTCTTCCTCTGCTATCCACTGTGTTTCCTCATAAGTTACCATGGCATCGACCTATAGTTCTGACCTTTGTTAGGTCGAGCATGCTCAGTGTGTTGCTATCAGTTCTTTAGCTAAATGTTAGTGTGCTGGTGATTGGTGAGTAGAGGGGGCGTGACCAGACTGTGATATCAGGCAGCCAATCAGTAATCATCAACACTCACAGCAGGAAAGCTAGGCATTGTGGGGATTGTAGCTTTGTGAGGGAAGATCAGGAGCCATGATACTCTCAGTGTGTTGCAGGCTCACACAGGAGCTAGATAAATGGATTACAAGGTAAAATGAAGCTCTGGTTATAGGTATAGTTATGGGTTCTGGTTGGGTCACAGCTTGCAGCCTTAATGCAGTTTATCAAAAATTAAGTTACTTTACCGGAATACCCCTTTAAAAGGGTTTTCTGAAATTTTAATACTGATGACCTATCCTCCAGATAGTTCATCAGTATCTGATTGGTGGAGGTCCAACACCCTGGACCCCCGACGATCAGCTGTTTGAGAAGGCACTGGAGCTCCTGTGAGCGCCATACATTGTATAGCGGCTATGCTTGATACCGCAGCTCAGCCCTATTCACTTTTGAGCTGTGCCTACACCATGTAACCAATGAACGTGATGTCACTGGCCTAGGGAAAGCTGCGAGAAGGCCGCGGTGTCTTCTCAAACAGCTGATTGGCAGGGGTCCCAGGTGTTGGAGCCCCACGATCCAGATAGTTCATCAGTATTAAAATCTCAGAAAACCTCTTTAAAGGGGTTGTCCCATAAAAAAATATTCCACAGTTTTCAAACCAGCACCTGGATCTGAATACTTTTGTAATTGCATGTAATTAAAAATTTACTATAGCCACCGAGTTATTCACTAAAATGTATCTGTATAGCAATTTGTTCTTTTTCTTATTTCTTTGACCTGCTCACTGAGAAGGCCGCACATGCTCAGTTTCATCTTTCAACTGCCTCTTGAGCTGTGATAGGTAGAGCTGAGACACACCCCCTTAGCTCCAGCAGAAAAGACACTCCCCTTGAGCTGTCAGCTTGATATAAATCTAGCAGAGCAATGAATGGGGAGATCTCTTGATCCATGTGAGATACAGGGCAGGTTCTAGCTTTGTTAGAAAGAGATTGTCATGTACTATATGATGTTGGATTTTGGAGTTCGGTGGAGTTCTCACTGAATTGGGAAAAAGATTTGAAGCTCCTATTCCACCTGGAGGATTAGCGCTCTACATTGAGTGGTCACTCAAAGCTACACTGTCTCTAGTTGGTACTATACTCCGTATAGGCTTGCTCAAATTTTTCCTGGTGCCACTGATCAATGTTGGCATTGCTGCAGATACAGGGGTACACTTTCCATATGTTTTCAGAGTGTCCAGTTATTGGTAAACTATGGCAGGAAGTCTTTTCCCTTTTAAAAAACGACTTCTTCTCCAGCTCTGGCACTATTCTTATTAGGTATTGATAAGGACCCTCTCAGGTTTAGGAAACTCATCTGTCATATACAAGTGCATCTCAATAAATTAGACTATCATCAAAAAGTTGTTTTTTTCAATAATTCAGTTCAAAAAGTGAAACACATATATTATATAAAGTCATGACAAACAGAGTGAACTTTTTCAAGTGTTTATTTCTGTTAATATTGATGATTGTGGCTTACAGCCAAGGAAAACACAAAATTCATTAGTTCAGAAAATTAGAATAATTAACCCAAAACACATGCAAAGGCTTCCTAAGCCTTTAAAAAGGGTCCCTTAGTCTGGTTCAGTAGGCAACACAAACATGGGGAAGACTGCTGACTTGACAGATGTCCAGAAGGCTGTCATTGACACACTCCACAAGGACGGTAAGCCACAAAAGGTCATTGCTAAAGAAGCTGGCTGTTCACAGAGTGCTGTATCAAAGCATATTAATGGAAAGTTGAGTGGAAGGAAAATAGGTGGTAGAAAAAGGTGCACAAGCAACAGGGAGAACCACAGCCTTGATAGGATTGTTAAGAAAAGGCCTTTCCCAAATTTGGGGGAGATTCACAAGAAGTGGACTGCTGCTGGAGTCAGTGCTTCAAGAGCCACCACACACAGACGTATCCAGGACATGGGCTACAAGTGTCTCATTCTATGTGTCAAGCCACTCATGACCAATAGACAACGCCAGAAGCGTCTTACCTGGGCCAAGGAGAAAAAGAACTGGACTGTTCTCAGTAGTCAAAGGTGTTGTTCTCAGATGAAAGGAAATTTTGCATTTGGAAATCAAGGTCCCAGAGTCTGGAGGAAGAGTGGAGAGGCCTCAATCCAAGCTGCTTGAGGTCTAGTGTGAAGTTTCCACAATCAGTGATGGTTTGGGGAGCCATGTCATCTGCTGGTGTAGGTCCACTGTGTTTTATCAAGACCAAAGTCACTGCAGCTGTCTACCAGGAAATTTTAGAGCACTTCATGCTTCCCTCTGCCGACAAGCTTTTTGTAAACAGAATTTTCCAGCAGGACTTGGCACCTGTCCACACTTCCAAAAGTACCAATACCTGGTGTAATAACCGCAGTATCACTGTGCTTGATTGGTCAGCAAACTCGCCTGGCCTTAACCCCATAGAGAATCTATGAGAGACACCAGAGCCAACAATGCAGACGAGCTGAAGACCGCTATCAAAGCAACCTGGGCTTCCATTACACCTCTGCAGTTCCGCATTGATGCAGTCATTCATGCAAAAGGGGCCCCAACCAAGTATTGAGTCCATGTACTGTACATACTTTTCATTTGGTCAACATTTGTGTGTTTTAAAAAAAATTACAGTTGGTCTAGTATAATATTCTAATTTTCTCATTCAATAAGTTTTATTCAGTTTTTTCATTTTTTTTTATAAACATATAACAAAATAGGATTATACAAGGGAGTACACACACAGTATAGTTAAAGTTGTTTTAAACTTACACATTCTTAGATTGTTCTCTCATGGCACACAGGGCTTGAGATGAGGAACAATGAGGTATTACATATACATAGTGTGGAGGTCATTGGAAATAGGTCGATAATAAAATTGGGAAATAACATAACAAAGTATAAGGTATAGAAATAGAACTTCACGGCCCATTCTAAGTATCTTATGTTACGTTAAGGAAATTAGAACTAAACATCCATAAGTGTCATGAGATGTGATTGCAACCAAATCTCCCATTTTTTATTAAAACTTTGCAGATTATGTGATCGTCTCGCTGCCATTTTTCATATCTGCAATTTAGGTTTGTTTTCCTGACAGTGTTTGTTATTTCTGGTGTGTCACTGGATTTCCATTTACTAGATACTGTTTGGATCGCAGCTGTAAGTATATGATGAGTAATCGTAATATATTTATTACCTAGCTTAGGGACACCTAGTCTCAGTAGGAAGAAGGTAGGGTCCAAAATAGTTGGTATACCCAACACATCAAATATTTCTCTTTTGAGATTCACCCAAAATTGAGAGATGCGTGGACACTCCCAAAAGATGTGTAAAAGCGTGCCTATTTGGCCACAGTTTCTCCAGCATAAGTTAGATGCGTCCTCGTAAATGTTGGCTAATTTGAATGGAGTATAGTACCATCTAAATATTAATTTGGCAAACGCCTCGTGATGGTCTGAGCATAAGGAATTTTTTAGGTATGATTTTTGCCATTGGTGTTTCTCAATGGTGATATTGAGATCCTTTTCCCATTTACGTATGTGGGATATATGGGTATCTGAATATGTATCCGTCAATTGAGAATATATCAAAGATAGACCACCTTTTCTGGATAGGACACTTTTAAGATTCATTAGCATGTAAATTTGCAAGTGAGTTTTTGGGGTTTGTAAGGTCGATATTCTAATTTTCTGAGATAGTGACTTTTGGGTTTTCCTTGGCTATAAGCAATAATCATCAACATTAACAGAAATAAACACTTGAAAAAGTTCACTCTGTTTGTAATGACTTTATATAATATATGTTTCACTTTTTGAATTGAATTACTGAAAAAAACAACTTTTTAAAGGGTTTCTGTCACTAGTTTTTCGGTATGAATCAGGCTGACATTAGAGATGTGCTAATGTCACCTGATTCCAAATATATATCTGTTTTATTTACTGGTGCCCCCATTTTTTATATAAAATGAACTTTTATTTTATGCTAATAAGGCTCCTAGGTGCAAGGGGCGTTACCTCTGCTCCTAGAGGCTCTGTTGATTGACAGGACCAGGCAGAGAAGAAACACTCCATTCACCATAGCTTTTAAGGACCTTCAATGATGTCATGACCATGTGATCAGTCACATGGTTTAGGAGGAGACAGGCTGTTTGTGTGATCCTAACCCTTTAATGATATTCTTATTTATTGAGATGCACTTGTATATCACTGGCAGCTGAGCTTCTCATAACCGGATATTGGAAATCTCATTTTGCCCCTCTATGGTGTCTCTCACCGAGATGATCTTCATACTGCACATATGAAAGATTATTCGTCCTTAGGAATAACAACTTTAAACGGGATTGTCAGGGCTTTTAATATTAATGACCTATCCTCAGCTGCAAGAGGAGACACAGTGCGCACGTGCCGTCTCCAGTCTCTCTTCCTGCTCACCGATGCTGTCAGCGGCACGTGCGCACTGTGTCTCCTCTTACAGCTGATCGGCAGGGGTGCCAGGTGTTGGACCCCCGCCAATCTGATATTGATGACCTATCCTGAGGATAGGTCATCAATATGAAAAACCTGGAGAACACCTTTAAACTCCTACTGGAACCCTTAGTTGCAACATTAACCAGGAAGATAAAGTTTCTGAGGCTAGTTTCACACTAGTAGTAGAGGAATAGCCCGTCGGAGTTCATTGTATCCAGCATTGCCAGATACTACCTTTCCCCACCGCATTCGGTATTTCTCCAGTTGAATCTTGGCACTAATACTGGAAAGAGGCCGGATGCCCATCAGGTCCCATTATGGTCAATGAAGCCTGGCGGCACACTGGCATTGTGTGATGAACCCGCTAGTGTGAAGCTGGCCCTAGAGAGGTCATCACTTCTCAGTTTGCAGTATTCATTCTATAAATCGTGTTGTATCTATTCTTTACAGGTTTCTCAGATACAATACGTTAGTTTTGTGTTATTTTGTATGTACTATGCTACCTTTGCTTTAGAACGGGTCTTGTCATTGTATATGTCTACATTTTGGCATAATTAATAGAAATCTAAAGATTTTTAAAAAAAAAAGTATTTTCAAACTACACTTCTCAACACTGAAATTGCAACACGAAGCAGGAAAAGTTGTGGAATTATGGAAATCACAGGACTGACAGACATGTTAATGATATGCAAATTATAAAAAAAACGTAAAGAAAATGTTCAGAACATCTTGATTTATTCAGAGTCGAGTATGAGCGCCACACACAGACATACACGCACTTACACGCCTTGGCATGCTACCAGTGAGGTCATTAATGGTTGTCTGAGGAATGTTCTGCCACACTGAATGCACTTCCTGAGCTGGTGACTCCCTTTCCCATTGCTGACTAATGACGTCCGAAATATGCTGGATGTAGGGCTGCAGCTATCGATTATTTTAGTAATCAATTAATCTATCGAATAATCCAACGATTAATCGAGTACTCTAATAAGGAAAAAACGAATGAAAAGAACGCTTTTCTAAAATGCCATCATCAGACCCCCCTGCCATCAGTCCTCAGTGCCATCAGCTCCTCCCGTGCCATCAGGTTCCCCCAGTGCCATCACCCCCCCCAGTGCCATCAGTCCTCTGTGGCATCACCCGCCAAGTGCCATCAGTTCTCTGTACCATCAGCTCCCCCCATGCCATCAGTCCTCAGCGCCATCAGCTCCTCCCAGTGCCATCAGTCCTCAGCGCCATCAGTTCCCCCCCGCCATGAGGTTCCCCAGTGCCATCAGTCCTCGGTGCCATCAGCTCTCCCCAGCCAGAGCCCTGTCCTGAACCCAATTACACATCTCTGGAGAGGCCTGAAAATGGCTGTCCACCAACAGTCCCCATCCAACCTGACAGAGATCGAGAGGATCTGTAGAGAAGAATGACAGAAAATCCCCAAATCCACGTGTGAAAACCTTGTGGCATCATCCCCAGGAAGACTGGAGGCTGGAATCACTGCCAAAGGTGCTACAACCAAGTCCTGAGTAAAGGGGTTGAATACTTATGTCAATGCAAGATTTTAATTTTTCCTTTTCAATAAATTAGGAAAGATTTTGAACTTTCTGTTTTAACTTTCTCTATATGGGCGATTGAGGACAGAATGATGGGGGGGGGGCACAAGGCCTCAATTTAACAAAATGTGGAAAAAGGTAAAAGAGTCTGAAGACTTTCCGAATGCACTGTATGTGGGGTTGGCCACTTTTTGGTTACTGTTGACCAACGTGTATGACATGGCACATACTAATATAGCCTCTGTTGATATTTTGTGTCCTTTGCTATATTTCATAACCTACAGTATGTGCGCTTTTTGGGCAAATCTTCTCTGCTGTCCATAAGGTGGCCCCTCATGGAGAATCATGAGACAAGACACATCACTCAGTCTTCTCATTCATATACACGGCACCTGCACTAAACTGCCAACATAGCAAGTGTAGATGGCAGGTCAGTGTATATGACTGATTAGTTTGGTCACATCACCCTCTGTGTCACGGTAGGGAACAGCATAGCCCTGTATTTCACCTACACCACTGTCCATACCTGCTTGCATGATCCGCCTAGGCCCTGACTAGGTTCAGGGCCTAGACGGGAAGAAACCAAGGAGAAAATAATAAACGTAGGGATAGACAGACACGAGGAATACTAGATAAGTAACGGCAAGGCAGAAACCGTTACTAACGCACCAAGTCAAAAGCAGGAGACCCAATCAGAGCCAAGTCAGAAGACAAAGGCAAATGCTATACCCAAACCGGGTCAACACCAAGAAGCCACATCAGAATCCAAATCGTAAGGCAAAAGGCAGATCTAAGGTCCAGGCATGAAATCAGCAGAAGCAACTGAGGGCAAAACGAGAGTGCAGCCAAAGACCTAAATCACAGGCAACTTTGGTCTTTTGGCTCCCCGCATAGGGACACCCTAAGTCATGAGTCATCACGCTGGATGTGCCGGCGTTTCCTCTGATTGACCGGCCGTCCTGAACCTGGAGGCCCAGTCTGGTCATCATGGAGGTAGGATGCCGGGGGTGCTGCCTGCTAACAATAAAGTCCACTGGCATTCCAGGTATGACAATCCGTCAGCGGCCATTTTATGGACAGGACAAAAGTCTTGGCCACCAAGAGGGCATACCTTCTTAAATGACGCAGAATATCAACAAAGTCTATATCAGTAAGTGACATATAATCATCTTACAAACACATGGGTCAACAGTAGCCAGAAAGTGGCCAACCCCTTTAAGACAGTCATACATTTACAAAATATTCAATAATTATAGGGATTGTGCAGGAGGTTTATACTGATGACCTCAAGATGGGTCATCAATATCAGATGGTCGGGGGTCCGAGTCCCAGCAGCCCTGCCGATCAGCTGTTAAGGGCTTGTTCCGTGTGCATTCCGTATTTTGCAGAATGGAACAGTACTATCCTTGTCCGTAATGCGGACAATAATAGGACATGTTCTATTTTTTTGCGGAACGGAAAAACGGACATATACGGAAACGGAATGCACACGGAGTACCTTCCGTTTTTTTTTGCGGACCCATTGAAATGAATGGTTCCGCATACGGTCCGCAAAAAAAAAAACGAACGGAAACAGAAAGAAAATACGGTCATGTGAATGAGCCCTAAGAGGAAGAGGCGATCGTCTCCCTTGAGATGGTGCCGTGTAATTACAGTGGATGGGACGAGCACTTGTAATTACCCTGCTCCTGTGAGATAATGCGCAGGTAAACTTGAAGAGAAAGCAGCGCTTACATTAGCGCCTCCTCCTCTTGAAACAGCTGATCAGCGCAGTTGCCTTGGATTTTTGATGATGTTCAAAGCACAAGATACAAAATTAGTTTATTTCATTGCACAGGTTGCTACGGACACGGCAATACCAATTATGTATAGTTTTCTTATTTTGTTACACAAGTAAACAGGTTTGCCAATGAAGGTGTTTTTTTTTTATTTAAGGCTGCTTTCACACATAGGTTTTTGGTGGCTTTTTTCAGCATTCTTTGTAGTAAAAACACCAGCTCCAGATCTTAGCTCAAGGTCTATAGGCAAATAGAAGACACAGGACACGCAAGCATTTTTTGCTGCTTCAATTTTTGCTAATTGCTGTTTTTTTTTTGTCTCATTGCCTTCTTTACAAAAAATTGCGGCAAACTGCAGATCTGATGTTTTTACATCATGAGTGTAAGGACCCTTACATAATTTTTATAAACCTTTTTTTTTTTCTAAGTGCCCATATAAGACAGTGCAATGTCCTGCCTTAGCGCTGGGGGGGGTGTCCACATGTGGATGAGCTCCCATTGAATGGCATGCAGAAATGCGTGGGTCGTCCAGTGTGAATGTTTATTCCGATGAGAGAGGGAGATAAGCAGCTGCCAGAAACCTCTGTTTGCGCTTATCAGGCACCTTCAATTCTATGACTCCCAAATCTTCATTACCGGTTCTTCAGCTTTATATATAACAGATGCAAAAAAAAATAAAAAATAATAATAATAGTAAAATATCCAGGCAGCCACGAGCCACATACCGGGGAGCAGCCAAGTCTCCTTACACTGCCAGTGACTACCGCGCGACCTCCTCTCTGGTCCCTGACATCTAGACACGCCGCCTGTGACGTCATCACGCTCGCTTTCGCTCTTCAGCTTGTTTTGTCCTTCAGCAGCTTCCGTCCCTGAGTGCTACAAATACATGCTGGGCTTTACCCAGGCGAGAAACATGGCGGCCTCAATGTCACCGGCGCTTAGACAAGTGTTATGGGTTAGGAAAGCAGCGGCGGCCGTTCTCACCCCGACCAGGTAACGGAATGGGACGTGCGGCTCCGGTGTAGCCCGCCTGTCCTCCACCTGCCATGGCGGCAGTGCAGTGTGTGTGCGCCCTGCACTGACACTCCGGATAGTAATGTGTGTACGGGGTCTTACAGTGTACCTCACACTGACTGCGGTGGGAGAATGCTTGATAGTCATACAACACTTGTAAAAGTCGCATGATACCGCAGTAGTGTGAACACATCACTTCCTATGGGGGTTTGCCAGTGTGAAATTGTCAGAAGCAGCTGTCTGCGCCTCTTGCAGATGATATGATTCTGTGTTGGTTTCCTGAGAGTCTCTGGATGGTGGTGGCCTCCTGGGGACAATGTCACCTTACTCAGTGGTGCAGTCTGGTCTCCTGCCTCATAGCACAAGCTCTGGTGCTTACATTGTGTTCCCTGGGTGTTAATCCGCTCTCCCTCCTATCTGTCAGTGTAAGGGAAAATTCACACTAGGTAAAAAATAATAAAGTTACACTGTCAGTTTTTCATGGTCATTTTGCATCTGTGTGCCTCCATTTTCTGGACGTGTTGCCATTTTTAGCAACCTGTTAATAATGAAAGAATTTTATTGGCTTTTTTTTTTTAACATCCCAACCCCTGTAGTGCCCTCAGTATACTTAATGCCCCCTGTAGTGCCCTCAGTATACATAGTGCCCTCTGAACATCCAATGGACCCCCTATTCCCAATACATATTGCCCTCAGTATAAAAAGTGCCCCCTATAATGCCCTCAGTATACATAATGGGCCCCATAGTGCCTCCCAGTATCAGTAATGGCCCCCATTGATGCCTCCCAGTATTATTAACGGACCCCCGTGGTGTCAGTAATGGCCCCCTCGATGTCACCACAGACCGGCACGGGAACACTCTCCCCTCACTGGAGGTAGTAGGACCGGAGGCTCCCACTGGGATCATGTGACATCACCACGCTGATGTGTAAGGTCCTGATGCCTCCAGTGCGGTGAGAGTGTCGCCTTGTGTGCAGGTGGTGAGCCCCCCCCCATTGTGTTCCCGATTTTAATGGCTGTTAGACGGGGGCACTTCTGTCTAAGTGGCCATTAAACCCACCCCACTTGGTTCTGAAAACGTCGGTGTGATGGCCGTTCGTCATGTGAACGCCCCCTAACATGCACACAGCAGTGTAATCTGTGCCTCTGCTTCTGTAACAATATCTGCATGTCTTACTTGCCGATGTTATCATGGATTTTCCCCAGATCCCATTTTCAGAAGCAGCACCACTGCTGTGTGCAGGCCGTGTGAGGTACTGCAATATCGGCAAATGTGTGCGTTTCTTCTAAAATAGAACTGGAAACATAAGAGGCAGATTCACTAATCCGGACTGTCTAAAGAGGCAGATTTAAAGGGGTTATCCAGGAATTTGATATTGATGGCTTATCTTCAGGAGGATGGGTCATGAATATCAGATCGGCGGGGGTCAGAGTCCTGTCCAGAGTGTAGTGGTATTGTAGCTCAGTCCCATTTACAAGGGCACCTGACCTGTGTACGGTGATGTCACTGGCCTAGGAAGAGGCCTCTGAACAGCTGATTGGTGGAAGTCCCAGGAGATGTACTCCCCACCAATCTGATACTGAAAGGTCACCAGTATGAAATTCCCAGGTAACCACTCCGTGTGCTGTCCACATCCGCATGTCTGTTCCGTGGCCCCGCAAAAAAAAAAAAAAATAGAGCATGTCCTATTATTGTCTGCAAAAAACCCCTGTGAGGTAGAAGCCAATTTTCCTCACTTTAGGGGAAAAAATTCCTTCCCGACTCCAATCAGACATCAGAATAAGGCCCCATTCATACGTCCTGTTTTTCTTTCCTGATCTGGATCCATTCATTTCAATGTGTCCTGAAAAAATCAGGATGGAATCAGGAAAGAAAAACAGGACGTGTGAATGGAGCCTAAGGCCCCATTCACACGTCCGTATTTGTGCACATCCTGGAAAACGGTCAGTTTTTTGTGGATCCGTTGTACTGCATCAAACTCCGTTTTTCCGTAAAAAACGGAAAGGATGTATCCATATGTCATCTGTTTTTTGCGGATCCGCAAAAAAACAGAAGGAGTAAGCAAAATTTTATTTATTTTTTTTTTTTTTTTTCTACCCTCCTGGAACGGAGTCCGCAAATGTGGATGACATGCGGATGGCTTTCCGCAAGTCTTCCGCATTTACGGACGTCCCATAGACTTGTATTGGGCTACGGACCGCAAAATCGGAGGAAAAGTAGGACAGGATGATTTCTGTTTGCGGATCCGCGGAACGGAGAAACGGATGCAGACAACATACGGTGCAATGTCCGCATTTTTTCGGGACCCATTGAAATGAATGGATCCGCATACTATCCGCATAATTGTCCACAATTGCGGAAACGGATGCAGAAAGGATGCGGACACATTATACGGACTTGTGAATGGGGCCTAACTCACAGGATCAACAACCCCTCTCTAGTAACTATAGGGCTTCATTCACACGTCCGTATGTGTTTTGCGGATCCGCAAATAAAACGGATGACGTTCCGTATGTCATCTGTGTTTCCGTTTTTTTGCGGATCCATTGTAACAATGCCTATCCTTGTCAGCAAAACGGACAAGAATAGGACATGTTCTACCTTTTTCGCGGAAAGGAAATACGGACACATGGAAAACGGAATGCATATGGAGTACCTTCCGTTTTTTTTCCACATATGGTCCGCAAAAAAAAAACGGAACGGACTTGGAAACAAAATACGGTCGTGTGAAGCCTACTGATACATGTAATATTGTTACCTCCAGAAATACATCCAGACCCCTCTTGAACTCTTTTAGTGAACTTACCATCACCACCTCCTCGGGCAGAGAGTTCCATAGTCTCACTGCTCTTACCGTAAAGAATCCTCTTCTATGTTTGTGTACAAACCTTCTTTCCTCCAGACACAGAGGATGTCTCCTCGTCACAGTCACAGTCCTGGGGATAAATAGATGATGGGAGAGATCTCTGTACTGACCCCTGATATATTTATACATAGTTATTAGATCTCCCCTCAGTCGTCTTTTGATAATCTTTCTGGGTACTGTAGTCCACCCATTCCAGTTATTACTTTAGTTGCCCTCCTCTGAACCCTCTCCAGCTCTGCTATGTCTGCCTTGTTCACAGATGTTTGTAAAGGCAACTGGGCATGACCGGGGGCTGGATTTTATACACCTGTGGCAATGGGACTGGATGAAAGACGTGTCCAAATACTTTTCTCCATTTGGTGTATATTAGTCTGTGGGAAAACTGACTGGTAACCGATGATGATGTCTTTAGATCAAGGCTCTTACCATGGTTCCTCCATCCTCCTGCATGGCACGTGTCCCAGTCTTGGTAATCGGACAGGTTGAGACGCCTCTGGTGGACACGGAGGAGGACATGGATGGTGTAGGACCCCAGCACTGGCTTTGCACTGTTGTTTTTCAGCCATGAAGTGCCTCCCACCGTTCCTCACCACTTGTGAAGAGGATGGAGTGGCAGCCGTAGGATTAGTGCTCTCAGCCTTCCCCCAGTTCAGGAGTTCGTTAGTCGGAAGAGCTTACTTACTGAACAGTTGACCCTCCGAGGAGATTTCTCAGAAAAGCTTTTTCTTTTTGTAAACATTTCTTCTGAAAATCCTCCACTTGTGGAGCGCTGCCTGGGGTCACGTTGGGGTATGTGCGGCTTCAGGACTGGCCAGGAGAGGTTTCTGAGCCGTGGATTAAGTCATACTTGTGGGTGTCACAACATTCACAGAATTTCAGAGGTTTGGTCCCCACGGTATTACTAGTCTTTTTTTATGAAATTTTACCCGGCACTGTAAACACGCAGCGTTGGCTCACAGACTGACCTCTGGCGCCTAGGACACGTGCCTCCATCTGGAAGATGGCAGGAGATTGCTAGTTCGCCACTTGATTCAATAAATGCTTTTAAGATTTTCATAGGTACAAAATGTACAGTAAAAAGGAAACCTAAATGGAACCAAAATGGCAGAAGAACAGTCACCAATGTAAGCAGTGGAAGTCAGGAGACCAGATATAAACGTGGCCTACCCACTGGTTATTGGAAATGTGTCCCCAAAATGTGCTACCATCTGGCTCTAACTGGCAGAAAACATCTTCTCTTTTATTTTCTGACTGTAGATTTTTTTTTTAATTCTGTTTTCTGAACATGATCTGAGCTGTTCTTAACAGCATTTAGAAAGCATTAAGAAAATTGCTTTACGGCAGCCCCGTGGTCCATGGACACAATGGTCAGGAGGGACCTCAGTGACTTCTATAGGAGAGTTTTCTAGGCATGTTCTGTGACCTGTGCAGAGGTCATTGTACAAGGAAAGAATAGATAAGCTGTGACAATCATCTATTGTGAATGGTGGATCCTGCCTTATCTGTACACAGAGGTGATATCATTACAGGCAGGATTAGGATGATAGATAAGTGGATAACTACAGTAAAGTGATCTGTACAGACCAAGAAGTGGCGCCTATTATTAGACTTAGTGGTGAGTGCCAAAACTGGAGGATTTATTTTTTTTTTTTTTTTTAAATATCAACAAAAATTCTTTAAAAATGGTAAACATAATAACTTGATTTAAACAATAGGTCATTTTCTGATGACACAGTCCCTTTAATTATAAATTTGGCCAAAGACCTCTAACGCTTTAAAAGGGTTCTCCCCTGACCAATGTAAAAAATGAAAATCAGACATCACATAGTACATGACAACGTCTTTCTAACAAAGCTAGAACCAGCCCTGTACCTCACATGGATCCAGAGATCTCCACATTCATTGCTGTGCTAGATTTATATCAAGCTGGCAGCTCAGGGGGCGTGTCTCAGCTCTCCCTATCGCAGCTCAGGGGCGTGTCTCAGCTCTCCTATCGCAGCTCAGGGGGCGTGTCTCAGCTCTCCCTATCGCAGCTCAGGGGGCGTGTCTCAGCTCTCCTATCGCAGCTCAGGGGGCGTGTCTCAGCTCTCCCTATCGCAGCTCAGGGGGCGTGTCTCAGCTCTCCCTATCGCAGCTCAGGGGGCGTGTCTCAGCTCTCCCTATCGCAGCTCAGGGGGCGTGTCTCAGCTCTCCCTTATATCGAATAACTGAGTGGTTATGCAAAATGTTTAGCTGCATGAAATCACAAAAGTATTGAGATCCAGGATCTACTCCTGTCTGGTTGGTAAATCTTCCCCCCCCCCCCCCTTCCTGGGCAGACCTACGAAGGGGGACATGGTTACCTACTTCCCTGCTCAGCTCCCTGGCTGTAAACTTCCATTTTGACTCTCATGAGGCCAATCTCTGGTTGCAGTGGTGACCTGCTCCCCTTGCATCAAGTGAAATGGTCATGTGACCGAAGGAGGACAGGTCACTTCTGCAGCCAGCAATTGGCGGCACTGGAGTTAAAACGGTAATTTACACCCCGAGAGCAGGGAAGGAAAGGAGCCGGGAAGCAGGTACAGTACAGACCAAAAGTTTGGACACACCTTCTCATTCAAAGAGTTTTCTGTATTTTCATGACTATGAAAATTGTAGATTCACACTGAAGGCATCAAAACTATGAATTAACACATGTGGAATTATATACTTAACAAAAAAGTGCGAAACAACTGAAAATATGTCATTGTATTCTAGGTTCTTCAAAGTAGCCACCTTTTGCCTTGATTACTGCTTTGCACACTCTTGGCATTCTCTTGATGAGCTTCAAGAGGTAGTCACCTGAAATGGTTTTCACTTCATAGGTGTGCCCTTTCAATAAGTGGGATTTCTTGCCTTATAAATGGGGTTGGGACCATGAGTTGTGTTGGGCAGAAGTCAGGTGGATACACAGCTGATAGTCCTACTGAATAGACTGTTAGAATTTGTATTATGGCAAGAAAAAAGCAGCTAAGTAAAGAAAAACGAGTGGCCATCATTACTTTAAGAAATGAAGGTCAGTCAGTCCGAAAAATTGGGAAAACTTTGAAAGTGTCCCCAAGTGCAGTCGCAAATCCATCAAGCGCTACAAAGAAACTGTCTGACAAGAGGACCACCCCAGGAAAGGAAGACCAAGAGTCACCTCTGCTGCGGAGGATAAGTTCATCCGAGTCACCAGCCTCAGAAATCGCAGGTTAACAGCAGCTCAGATTAGAGACCAGGTCAATGTCACACAGAGTTCTAGCAGCAGACACATCTCTACAACAGCTGTTAAGAGGAGACTGTGTGCAGCAGGCCTTCATGGTAAAATAGCTGCTAGGAAACCACTGCTAAGGACAGGCAACAAGCAGAAGAGACTTGTTTGGGCTGAAGAACACAAGGAATGGACATTAGACCAGTGGAAATCTGTGCTTTGGTCTGATGAGTCCAAATTTGAGATCTTTGGTTCCAACCACCGTGTCTTTGTGCAATGCAGAAAAGGTGAACGGACGGACTCTACATGCCTGGTTCCCACCGTGAAGCATGGAGGAGGAGGTGTGATGGTGTGGGGGTGCTTTGCTGGTGACACTGTTGGGGATTTATTCAAAATTGAAGGCATACTGAACCAGCATGGCTACCACAGCATCTTGCAGCGGCATGCTATTCCATCCGGTTTGCGTTTAGTTGGACCATCATTTATTTATCAACAGAACAATGACCCCAAACACACCTCCAGGCTGTGTAAGGGCTATTTGACCAAGAAGGAGAGTGATGAGGTGCTACGCCAGATGACCTGGCCTCCACAGTCACTAGACCTGAACCCAATCGAGATGGTTTGGGGTGAGCTGGACCGCAGAGTGAAGGCAAAAGGGCCAACAAGTGCTAAGCATCTCTGGGAACTCCTTCAAGACTGTTGGAATACCATTTCAGGTGACTACCACTTGAAGCTCGTCAAGAGAATGCCAAGAGTGTGCAAAGCAGTAATCAAAGCAAAAGGTGGCTACTATGAAGAACCTAGAATATAAGACATATTTTCAGTTGTTTCACACTTTTTTGTTAAGTATATAATTCCACATGTGTTAATTCATAGTTTTGATGCCTTCAGTGTGAATCTACAATTTTCATAGTCATGAAAATACAGAAAACTCTTTGAATGAGAAGGTGTGTCCAAACTTTTGGTCTGTACTGTAGGTATGCTTCCCTTTGCAGGTCTGCCAAAGATACACAACCCCTTTAAAGGGATTCTGTCACCATGATTTTGCCTATTAAGCTATTTACACTACTGGATTCAGCTGATCATAGGGATTTCAAAAACGTTATTGTTAGAGGTCATAGATGAAGATTTGATTTAAAAAAAAAACCTTTTTTAACAACTGCCAATCACTTACTTAAGGAGCCCAAGGGGATGTGCCCAGCGCCGTTGGAGCCCAGGACCGCCCACCTCATTAATATTCACTTCACTGCTTCAAGCAGTGAAGCTCCGTCATGGTTGTAATCCCGCGCAGGCGCAGTACCTCAAACGGTCTGCGGGCATCAGCCTCAGAGGATGTTCTGCGCATGCGCCGGCTCTCTGTGCACTCCTTCCTTTCCTGGTCGAGCAGCGTGCGCAGAGAGCCGGCGCATGCGCAGAACATCCTCATAGCTGTTCATGTACTGATGGTTAGTTTGGGTGCTTGTTATAACGCCCCATAGCAATGACTGGGAGGTTTACTGTGTAGATCTCTTGTATGACGGTTCCACCACGGTATCATGGTTTTGGTTTGGAACAGAAGCCAATATCCCAGTGTGAACAGAACTTACTTGCCGTATACATTTGCCGACCTTTCCAAGATATGCAGTGTACAAAACGAGAGAAAAAAAAAAAAAACGCCCTCGGTTTTTCCTGCCCCCCACGACGGTGCATATTGTGTAACGATGGCTGAACTCTGTCATAGGGTAATGGAGGCCTGAAGATGCGGCTGCACAATGAAACTGTCACCGCGCCTCCCGGCCTGTACGCGGACGAGCCAAATTAGATGCATAAATGGTGTTTACTCGCTTGACAATTGATTTGTATTTGGCGTAAAGAAGAGCAGAGAACACTGTGCTTAGAGAGAAGTATTCACGTCCCCCCCGCGTCTGACAGATTTGTGTTGTGCTCTGTAACCACGCTGAATTACAGAAAACACAGTGTTAAAGGGGTATTCTGGGGGTTTTACGATATTGATGACCTTTCCTCAGGACAGTCACTTTCAGATTGGTGGAGGTCCAAGTCCCGGCACCCCCGCCGATCAGCCGTTTAAAGGGGCTGTGTGCTGTATCCCCTTCTAACAGCTGATCAGTGGGGGTGCTAGGAGTCAGACCCCCAGCTGTTTGGTATTGATGACCCATCCTGAGGATAGGTCATCAATATTAAAAGGGTTGTCTCACTTCAGTAAGTGACATTTATCATGTAGAGAAAGTTAATACAAGGCACTTACTAATGTATTGTGATTGTCCATATTGTCTCCTTTTCTGGCTGGATTCATTTTTCTATCACATTATTCATTGCTTGTTCCCATGGTTACGACCACCCTGTAATCCATCAGCGGTGGTCGTGCTTGCACACTATAGGAAAAAGTGCCAGCCTCTCTGGTGGCCGGGACCATGGGAGATCACATAGGCTGATGCTTTTTCCTGTACTGTGCAAACACGACCACCACTGTTGGATTGCAGGGTGGTCGTAACCATGGGAACAAGCAATGTATAATGTGATAGAAAAATGAATCCAGCCAGAAAAGGAGACAATATGGATAATAACAATACATTAGTAAGTGCCTTGTATTCACTTTCTCTACATGATAAATGCCACTTACTAAAGTGAGACAACCCCTTTAAGATACCGGAATACCCCTTTAATGTCATAATAAATTGCAACTATGTAAATGAACTCCATCTGTCACGTTCTAAACATGAATATTGAATGCAACTTTTTCCCCCTCCCCATTACTATGGCGCCCCAGAGATATCAGGCCATCGGTTTTAGCGGCGACATCGGCCAGCTCAGGACCGCACCGGCCTGTAGTTCTGCTCCACAAGTGCACAGCAGCATGGTGCTTTGTAGTGAAGATCGCCATGTTCAGGCTGTCTGCTGTGTATAGGCACAAGCTCCCCGAGAAGTCACTGCATGGAGGGATGACAGGTGTGGGCTGTCTTTCAGAAATTCGTTGCGAACTTCTGTGTGTTTCCGCACCAAAAACCACGTGTTAAGACTGATGCCCACAACCGTGTGTCGGCGTTGCCCGTGCTGCGGAACGCAATGCGTGGGCACCGAGCGCGGGGTTGTCGTCTGCAATCCGCCTCTGATGGTCTGCACCACAAAAAAGTAGTGCATGCAGTGCAGGGGCATGGACAGAAAACCCGTGGAAGCGCCACGATCCGCGCCAACGCACCGTATCACCGTATGGGTCTGCATCCATGATACGGTGAGCACGCGGCTGGTGCCAGTATATTGTGGCCGCAGTACGGGCACGGCCGGGCAATGACTGTGAGCGTGGGGCGTTACTTGCAGTTTTTGATGCGGATTTGATGTTTTTCCGCAGCTCTCACCCTTGCATTGAAAAGAATGAAACCAGCAGAGAAGAACGGCACTTTACTCCCCGGGGGCGCTCTGCTAGGCACGGGGCCCGCTTTCCTACTCTTACACCTGGTGACAAGTGCCTTTAAAGGGGTTTTATGCTGATGAATGTTCTCAGGATAGATCATCAGTATCTGATCGGTGGGGGTCCGACACCCAGGACCCCCACTGATCTGCCGTTTGAGAAGGCACCGGGACTCCTGTGAGCGTTGATGCTTTCTCACGGCTTACCGTACATTGGTGCTTGGTATCACAGCTCGGCTCCATTCGCTTCTATGGGGCTCATCTACGTCTAGGCCAATGTGACATGTCCTAGGGAAAGCTGCAAGAAGACCACATCGCTACTGTGACCGCCGGTGCCTTCTGAAACAGCAGATTGTCGTGGAACCCGAGTGTAAAACTCTTGGAAAACCCCTTTAAATTTGAATATATGAGTCAGGGTTTTGCAGCTACAGTCCTGATTTCTGATGCATTGCCGCTGGTGAAGACACTCTGCAGGGGTTGCCCCACAATGGCCTCCTATCCTCAGGACAGTCTGAGAAACGCTGCAGTGAGGCCCAGGAATTGTCCGATCGGATGAAGAGCAGGGCTTCACCTAGAATTCCCTGGATAATAATTGTCTGTCAGACCGGAGGAGACGCTTTATTTCTGCTGTGAGCGCTGCGGAGCTGGGATGTCACCCACATTTACAGCTCTTTCCTGACGCCGTGCAGTTTTTGTGTCCTCTTCCCTTGTGCCGGGTGGTTTTGGGTGGGTTTCAGGTTGTAATGTGGATGGGTCGAGCAGCGTGCCAGCTTGTCGGAGCCTGCAGCCATGTGTGACTACTCCAGTATGTGCCAAGTCTTGTATTTATGGGTTTTCTGCAAGTTACGGCATTTCTGGAAGGAAGTGCACAATTATTAATATGTAATTAACTGATGTTACCTGACATGATATCTAAAACATGGCTTCCGAGAAAGAGGAGCGGTTTAACGTCCCCTACCAAAGGTCTCCTAATGCAGCTCCAGAAATATATCTGCTTTTTATGCTTTCAGAGTATAATAATTATTATTATATTCCGGTATTTTTTCTTTTTCCACAATTTGCGATTATTGGGAAATCATTATTCTAGTTCCACAGGTTCCCCGGAGTCCAATGGAAAATCGTTGCCTGTGCTTAGGAGGACTGAGCGAGCAAGCTGTTCCCTTGCCCCATTTAAAAGGGGAATTCCCATTGATGCCAGATAGGTGCTGGTCTTACATCTGGGACCTTCTCCTATCACCAGAACAGGACCTGCAAAATGAACGGAGAGCAGCCGTGCGCACGCAGCCACCCTCTATTCACTGTGTGAGTATTAAAAAAAAAAAAGCTGAGGAATTTTTGGCAGTCCCATACAAGTGAGCAGAGGATGGTCGCGCATGCGCAGTGTGCTCCCCTCCATCTCTGTGGCCTCGTTCTCTAGATGGGTGCGGGTGACAAGTCTGAGACCTGCTCCTATGTGATATAGGCCTTCAGTGTCCCAGATTGGCCAACCCCTTTTCTAAAATTGTATTCAGCCATTTGTTTAAGGACCTTTTTGGGAAGAGTCCCCCAGCGTGGCTGGTCCTGCGGAGGGAATCCTTACTTACCTGTTACCCGCTGCTGGGTTCTGGCTCCTTCGCTCCTTCCATGCCAACATGCAGCTAACCAGTCTTCCTGCGTCAGCATCCTGTTTGATGTGACTTCTGCAGCGGTGAGGTCTCCCCCATGCATCATGTGACCCTGTGATATGATGCATGGGGGACACATAACTGCTGCAGCCAGTCATTGGATGGTGGCATAGGGGGGAGTGATGGAGCCAGAGCCCAGCTGCAGGGATCAGATAAGTAAGATTTCCTCTGTGGGAACCGGCCATGCTGGGGTGGGGGTCTGCCCAAAAAGTGGTCTATAGCTTATATAATGGTCTCTGACCTCTCGTAGAGTTGCATGAAGCAGTAGCAAGTGTGCTTGACTGCAAATTCAAAGAACTGTTGGACCCCCTGTGGATAGGTTAGAGCTGAGGGAATGTCGCAGCGCTCACAGGAGTGGCAGTGCCTTCTCAAACAGCTGATCAGCTGGGGTGTCGGACCCCCACCGATCAGATACTGATGACCTATCCTGAGGATAGGCCGTCGGTATACAAATCTCGGAAAAGCCTTTTGAGTTATCCCCTATCCAATCACGAGAACAAGAATAGCCCCCTGAAATGAACTGCGCTACTGGTTGGGCGTGCGCGTAGCCGCTCCATTAATTTCTATGGGAGTTCCAGAGGTAGGTGTATACAGCGCTCCCCTATCTCCGGAGTTCCCGTAGAAATGACCAGACTATCTGTTCATGTCAGGAGGCTGCAGGGGGTATGAGGCCCCTTCTCGTGATCTGTGGGGACCCCCACCGATCTAATAGTTATCCCCTATCCTGTGGTCAGGAGATAACTTAATCTAACCGGAGTACCCCTTTAATGAATAAGCTGGTACGGCTGATGATTCTGCCCTCGGTGACAGTGATCTGGTGTTTTGCTTTGAGCCATTTCCCATTCCTACACAACACCATTGTTTAAAAGCCCTCAGTCAGTCATTTTTCCAGAAGGTCCCGTACGAGGGGAAAACTTTCCATACAGCTGGATGTTCTCCATGATTGGCTCATGGTTCCGGTACGCTTTGGGGAAAATATCCATATTGTCCTGCAGTTTAATTATCTTGGCGTTGGCAGAAGGTTCGTGTCATATTGCTGGTCAGAGCCTTCTCTTCCGTTCTTGATGTTTTCAGTTTCTGGTGACTTTAGTTTTCATGTCAGTAATGGACTAATAAAACTACCGTCCTCCTACTTGTAGCATTCAGACTCTCTTCTGCCTAACCTTGGTTCTGTCTTAATGGATCTGTAAGTTAGGACACCAGGTACCCAGAGACGGGCACTGGAAGCTTAGAGGAGCAGTCTCCTCTCCTGATAAGTCTTAGTAACTACTTGCATCCCCCATGTAATCTATGGGGATTACAGTCTATCGGATCGCATCGAAAACTGAAACAGAAACCATATCGGTCGTGTGCAAGAGGCCTAATGGGTGGCCCGGATCAGTGAAAACTGACATGAACCGGACATATTCCAAAAATATTGGGACGGATACACAGATCCGTTAAAATAACTGCAGTGTACATCTATATACCTCTTAGGATATGCAAATTCAAGTTTCATGCCTAAAATATGAATACTCTATGCTGTTAAGGAACGTTGTTCACTTGCATACTGCACGTTCCATTTCATGGTGGGGAAAATTAGGAGGATACATGACTTTATGGCAGCCCTTTACTTCCTCCCTGCTGATATCAGCTGTAAGAGCAGCTGATGGCTAATCTATCTTGAATATGTTACCCAAATAGGTTATGACAAGTTGTCTGTTTTAGCTGTTTGTGGAAAGGAACCCTAACTGCTAAAGTCCTGTGCTTACTGCAGCATCAGCACCTATTCAAGAAAGCAGTCTTTTGCAGTGTGGGAGAGGATAGTATGGAGTATGAATGCAGGGTGTAATGTGATCTAGTAGGGGCAGCGACCAGACTGCAAAGGGTGAAATAGGTTTGCAGCACTAATGCCTGAATTTTGAAAAGAAAGTAGAATGAAGAGCGATGTGAAGCGTTGAGTCACACAGGACCATCTAAGACCACCCCTCTACAATTGATACATGGCCCAAGGTTGAATGTGCAGTGAGTCTTGGGAGCTATGAAGTGTCACTTTTCTCCACCTCTCACATTTTCTTTTATAAAATACATTGCGGTGGAGAAGGTCTGTATGGTGCAATGTGATTCCATGTGATCCTGTGGTTAGCGTTCTCCTCCGTGGCAGGTAAGCGAGCCCTGCGTGCTGCGGACGAGCCGCGCTGCACACTTTGAACTTGCTCACAGATGTCTTTATTATAACCCAAGGGAGCGAGGCTGGATGTGCATCATCTGGACATATTGTAACTTTCTTCAACTCATTATTTGACGCTCACTTGAAAAGCTCAGATGTTGAGTCAGTCCGGTGGGGTTGGTATGTGATAAACATTCCCATCTGGGTGGGTAGGATGACCTCAAACAATCTGGCGTGTACGTCGCGGATACAAGGCTAAGGAAACCTCACTTTCAGCCTTCTAATTACCACCTCCGATCCCTTTCAGGAACTTCTAATTGGCGCATGTGCCTGCAGACGTCCTCGCGCAGTAATTGTCATCTGTAAATGATGTGCTATCTGCTATATTAGCATCTCTATTACAGTGTAATAATGACTGCGGCGCGTGAGACTACACAGACCATGAAGTAAGCCGCGCCGGTCCTGGAGCAGAGACAGAAGACAGAGGATTCTTCCCTTACACCAGCCCCCAGTGGTTTTTGACGTTCAGTACGGAGCCCCCATGATTTACGATCTCTCTGAAAAATGTTAATGCAGAAAGTTTTTACCTTCGCCATTCTGTAAATGCTGGTGGCTGGTTTAGATCAGATCGGCGGCAGATCTTTGGCAGCGTTTGCTCGCCATACAGTGCGGAGTAAGGTTATCCTTGTTTCACAATATTCAGTTCTTTGGCGCTTGTGATCTCCGTAAATTCTGTACTAATTGAATACTTACAGTGCATTCGGTGCAGCCTCAGAACTGGAGTATCCCACTGTATGGCAAATGCTGATGCGTATCCCTCGGGCGTACATTTACTGTATTCTGTCATAATATAATGCGTTATCTGTGTTCACCCAAACTACTCAGTTTCGCAAAAGACTGGTGACATTATTGACCGTTTTTCTTTATCGTTCCACTCCCATTTACGAAAAATATTGTATGTGTTTCAAACCAGCACCTGGATCTGAATACTTTTGTAATTGCATGTAATTAAAAATTTAGTACAGCCGCTTAGTTATTCAATAGCATGTATCTGCATAGCGCCACCTGCTGTCTGTTCTTTTCCTCATCTCTCTGTTCACCTTGCAGAGGTGGTCGCACATGCTCAGTTCCATTCTTCAACTGCCACCAGCCATATCTACTGGTAGATGCTGTGGCTGGTAGTGGACACGCCCCCTGAGCCGCCAGCTTAAAGGGGTTGTCCGGGTTCAGAGCTGAACCCGAACATACCTTTCAATTCACCCAGGCAGCCCGCCTGAACAGGGCATCGGAGCATCCTATGCTCCGATGCCCTCCTTTGCCCTGCGCTAATTAGCGCAGGGCAAAGGAATTTAGCCCGGTTCCGGTGACATACCGGGCTCTGCCAGGCGGAGGCTTCCGCCCGGCAGTGAGCCCAGTGACGTCATCGGCTCTGATGGGCGGGCTTTAGCGCTGCCCTAGCCATTCAAACGGCTAGGGCAGCGCTAAAGCCGGCCCATTACGGCCGGTGACGTCACCGAACTCACTGCCGGGCGGAAGCCTCCGCCCGGCAGTGAATGTTTGTAAACAAAAGAGCCCTTGCCCTGCGCGATCCAGCGCAGGGCAAGGGAGGGCATCGGAGCATGAGATGCTCCGATGCCCTGTTCAGGAGGGCTGCGGGAGTGAAAACCTGGGTATGTCCGGGCTCAGCTCTGAACCCGGACAACCCCTTTAATATAAATGTAGGAGAGCAATTGGAGCAATGAATGTGGAGATCTCTGGATCCATGTGTGTGTGGGGCTGGTTCTAGCTTTGATAGAAAGAGATCGTCATGTACTATATGATATATGAAGTCTTTAAGGGGGTATTTTGCTTGTGGCAAGTTATCGCCTGGAAAGGGGATAATTATTTCATCGGTGGGGATCCTTCCTCTGGAAACAGGGACCCTGTACCCTGCGCTACCCCCCCCCCCCCAAAAAATAAATAAATAAATAAATAAATAAATAAATGACTGTAGTGGTAGGTCTGGCACCAGGGCTGTGGAGTCGGAGTCAGTGTCCATTTTGGTGGAGTCGGTATAAAATGGACCGACTCCAACAATATATAATAAATTGGTACATTTAGTTCAATACAGTATGTGCTGAATATATTTTCATAAGAATTTGGAAAAATGATGAAATGTCCTATAAATGTCTGTTCAGCAGGTCTCTCACTGTACACAGGTTTCTATGGTAACCTTCAGACCAGAAAGACTGTTATCTGATTGGCTGAGAGCAGTGAAGAATGATGGGACTGAGCTCTGAGTGATTACCTGCAGTAAGCAAAAGGTACAAGTGTTGTAAGGATTGAGATGCATGGCTTTACCTGTAATTGTGTTAGAGATCACAATCTCCTGCTCTGTCACAGGAAGTTAATATATGCTAATAACTGCTGGAGACCCACCCGCAGCCTGAGGAGACAGAGGGAGTGCACACTGCCTGTCAGTCAGTGAATCAATGTACTGAGAAAACCCCTTTAAGGCAAGTAGTTCTTAGGGCTTGTTCACATCAATCCTTAAGACGGAAATCAAAACAGAAGCCTTTAGAGGCATTCCGTTTTGATCAGTCATAATAGAAGTATATAGGCAAGCATAACGGATCCGGTGTAGATTTTTTTTTTTTTTTTTTTGGAACGTATTAAAATCCGTAACCGGACAGGATGTTCCAATAAAGTCTATGCCAATTTCTACAAGTGTGGGATCCTGGATATTTCAATGCCTTCGTTGCCACATTGTGTTTCTGACACGTCTGGGCACCTAGTGGCAAGGTGAACCGGTCATTTTCACATTGTACTTTTTAGCGGCACCATTTAAAGGGAACCTATCACCTCTACCACTTCAGTATTGTAGTGTACAATGATTTTACCGGCATCATATTATACCCTTGACTGTCTCTCATACCATTACAACCAGGTGGCACCGCACAGTTGCATTCCTAGGGGAGGTATCGATCAGGGCACAGAGGAAGCCCTCTCCTTACTGCTTAGATGCTGCGGTCACTATTGAGTTTACTTCAGTCCTTGCCCCTGGAGGTGAATGCCAGCTGTGTACCACAGCCGGCACCCATCACATATGGAGCGGGCTCAGCTCTTAAGCCTGCTCCATACATTCCCTCAGGACCAATAGCATATATGTAGTCATTGGTCGTTATGGACTTAAATTATAGGGTTAAATTATTATTTTATCCTTTGGTGAAGTTTTAGAAAATCAGTAGAATGTGGTGATGTATTTTTATTCCCGTAAAATTATTACCGCATTACCACGGGTTTTTGGATTATTGGGAGAAATTTATCAAACTGGTATAAAGTAGAACTTTCTTGCCTATAGCAACTAGTAATGAGCGAACTTGTGTTTTTCAAGTTCAGGTTTTATTACAATTCCAATATGGATTCCGTTCCCACAGGCCATAACGGAATTCTTTGGCGAAGTGCATAACGTAAGGCCTTTAAAGGGGTTCTCCGGGAATTAAGAAAATGAAAATGCGTAAATATTACTTCATTATAAATATATTCCCAAATACCTTTCATTAGTTATAATGGCTCGTTTTGTCTGGGGAGCAATCATTAGGAGAAACAAAATGGCCGCCGTCCTATTAGTACACCTAGAACCTGTCCTAATCACACAGGAGGACAAGTTACTTCACAACAGTGAGGTAAAGAACTGCCTCATCCTCCTCTCTGCTTGTCAGGGATTATGATCTTGAATACAGCTGATAAGATAGTTAGCTGAATCTCTGTAGGAATGGAGTCCATGAGGAGACATGAAGGATAGAGAGGACCGACAGGACAGACTGTGGTAATGGAGACTGCATACAAGAGCTGCTGCTTATTAGCCACATCTACTCATGAACTCTATTACTACAGAGATTCAGCTGAACATCTTATCTGTATTCAGGATCATAATTCCTGACAAGCAGAGCAGAGAGGAGGATGAGGCAGCTCTTTACCTCAGTGTTGTGAAGTAACTTGTCCTGCTGTGTGATTAGGACAGGTTCTGTGTGTACTAATAGGACGGCGGCCATTTTATGTCTCCTAATGATTACTCCCCAGACAAAACAAAACAAGTCATTATAACTAATGAAAGGTATTTGGGAATATATTTATAATACAGTAATATTTAAGTATTTTCATTTTCTTAATTCCCGGAGAACCCCTTTAAGAGGCATTCCATCATAATAGAAGTCTATGGGCAGCATAACGGATCCGTCTGGTTTCCGTTATGCGGCCCATAGACTTCTTCCGTCATAGAATTCCGTTATGGCCCGTGGTAACAGAATCCATATCGGAATTGTAATAAAACTCAAACTTGTAAAACACAAGTTCGCTCATCCTTTATAGAAACCAATCAGATTCCTACTTTCATTTTCCAAAGAAGGTGTCCAAAATAAAAGATAACTGGGCAACTAAGCCAGTTCTACTTCACACCAGTTTGATAAATCTGTCCCATTGTGTCTTAAAGATGTTTGGGAAGTACGTGCCATATATTTAAAGGCTATTGACACCGTTGTATCCATATTTTTTTTTTTTTTTTTTTTTTTATTTGATATAAATGAATTTTTGGCTTAAAAACATGTTTGCATTGTGCAGTTTCCATGTTTCACTGTGCGTAGCAGCTGCAGAAGACTGTACTGTGATAAAGCCCTCAGGATGGCTGTCTGAAGGCTCAATCTCCAGCCTCTTTCTCCACTTCTGGCCAAACCTTTGACCAAAGTTCTGCATCGTTTTGCATTGGTTTATTACATTGTTACAATATGGCGGTATTAGGCCAGTGACTCATACCCCATGGAGTACCTGGGAAGGCCTCCCAACAATCAACTGTATCACCTTCCTCAAGGCGTCAATACAGACGAATGCCGTGGAGGGGCACAGATAGCGGTCTACCTGCCCAGCACAGTGATGTCATCATGATTGCTACTGCCTGATCCGGGCAGCTGGGGGGGAGCATTATTATAGGCTGTGCTACAACTGGGCGCTCTATAGGTTGAGGCATTATGGTGTATTTATTATTATTGGGGGGGTAACATTATTACTAATTAATATTGAGGAGCTTATTCGGCACAGTATTAAGGGGTGTCAGGATCAGGTATTCAGAAGGTGGGAAGGGTGATGGAAAAAGTTGGAACCTAAGTAGTCTGTGTGACAAACTTTGCAGAGATGAGACATGGCTGAAAAGTCATCATGGCGGTCTTGCCTGAATGGAGATGAGAAAAAAGAACATTTTGTTTGGTAGCACAGAATGTAATTTAAAAATTAATGCGGTGTCTGTCATTTTGACGGCAAGATTAGTGCTGCATGCTGCGCTATTCCTTCCATCAAATCTGAAGGAACTCTAGACAGAGGCTTAGAACAAAATCTATGACAGAGGCGTGGGAATCACTATTTGCTTCCTTGGGGGTTCCTGGTTCGAACTTCTTGCCACTTGGGGGGGGGGGGGGTTGTTGGCATGAGACTAGGCAGACTGGGGGCACTGTAGGTGGCACAAAAGCAGCTGTATTTAACAGTGTCAGCATTTCGGGAGAATTCTTGATTTGGGTTATGTTCATGGATTCATCCAGCAGATACCACTGGCACCTCAGACAGTGTTGGCACAAATGGGAATATCTGGTTCAATGGTGATTGCTAGGGATTAGCGAATTGATTTTGGATGGTAGATCCGAAGTAGATTTGCTAAAAACTTGTTACAATACTGTACGGTGATCCCACTCCGTACGGTATTAGAATGTATTGGCTCCGATGAACCGAAGTTATCTTTAATATAGGTCATCAGTATAAAACCCTTTTAATTTATTCTGGACCATTTCAATATCAAACTTTAGACTGTAACTTTTTGGAAAACTTGTAATTGGTGGAGTGATATTTGAGATCTCTAGGATATGTCATCTCTTTGTGATTGGTGGGGTCTGACATTTAGGACCCCCTCTAATCCTGAGCATAGAGATGTAGTCCAGGGTTAGTGGTTGGTCCCTTTCACGGTTTTTCCCTGGACAGTGGTACCCAACCAATGTTTATGGCATTGCATGTTGAATGTGGTTTAGATACAGTGGCCAAGGAAAGACCGGTGTATGTTGAATATATAGTATTCTCAGTCTGATTAAAGGGGTTCTCTGGGAATTAAGAAAAGGAAAATCATCAGGAGAAATAAAATGGCCGCCGTCCTATCAGTACACACAAATCCTGTCCTAATCACACAGCAGGACAAGTTACTTCACAACACTGAGGTAAAGAGCTGCCTCATCCTCCTCTCTGCTCTACTTTAAGATCTTCAACCAATCTCTGTAGGAATTGAGTTCATGAGGAGACATGAAGCACAGAGAGGAGGTGGGGATGTAGATAATGAGCAGCAGCTCTTGTATACAGTCTCCATTACCACAGTCTGTCCATCTTCTCTGAACTTCATGTCTCCACATGAACTCCATTCATACAGAGATTCATCTGAAGATCTTATAATCTGTACACAGCATAATAATCCCTGACAATTGGAGCAGAGAGGAGGATGAGGCAGCTCTTTACCTCAGTTTAGGGACTGGTGTACAATTGGAAAAGTGTTAGGATGCATACTACTCCAGCAGAGGCTAAAAGAACAGTCTTTTGGGGATACTCTTTTGGCCTCCATCAGGTAACTGGAGCCCCATGGATGCTTTCGACACTGGCCTTAATCCCTCTGCGCTGCCAGTGGATTGGCCAAAGTTATATTGAGGCGTGGCCTCTACGTAACTTTGGTGCTTGCTACTGCCGGCCGTGCAACATGCTTTAATCTACGCCAGCTCCCTGGCGTAGTTTAAAGGGAACCTGTCATCTCCGAAACACCCCCTGAACTAGAGTAAGAGATGTATAGTGTAAGTGATGCTGAATCCGAATATGTAAGTTTTATCTTCATACACTCTTCCATTCTGACTCTGTGCTCCCACAAACCTGCAGTAAAATACACTCAGTGGACTCCGGTGCTCACTCACATAATGGAGAGGACTCAAAGAAGAGTCCAGTGAGTGCATTTTACTGCCGGTTTGTGGGAGCACAGCGTCAGAATGGAAGAGAGTATGAAGATAAAACTTACATATTCGGATTCAGCATCACTTACACTATACAACCGCTTACTCTAGTTCAGGGGGTGTTTCGGAGATGACAGGTTCCCTTTAAGGTTCTTTTCCAGGCCAAAACCTGATGTGGAAAATGATGAACGAGACCACCCTCTTCTCCGCCAACGCCACGGACCCTTTTTTCGACCAGTTTCCAAAAGTGGTGTGAGCGGGGAAAAGTCAAAGATTTTACCACAAATCACCTTTGTAACAAAAATCTGCCACATAAATATGCCAAAAAGTGGCGTAAAAACGTTAATAAATGACCCCCGGTGAGTTTTGAGACTAATACACCAAACATAGGGCTCAAACTCAGTCTGCACAGAGCTTGAGTTACCTCCGACACTTTCTAAAAGCAGTTTTGGTTTTTTGCCTTGTGGCTTTTTGTGCCTGTAATATAGCATATGACTACTACATCTTTCTAGTCTACAGAGGTCTGTGTAACTGCTTTGCATATTTCCTAATCGGTCTGTAAGTGAATACTAAATGCTTCCGTCTTGAGTAAAGGGCAAGTGCAGAAGTTTCCTCGGATCCCATTGACACCTACGTTTGTGGTTAACTTTGTCAAGTTTGTGGGAAATAAAATCCATATTGTAGTAGGAGTGAACTACTATCAGAGCAGGGTCATGGGAACATGTGTGAACTTACTGCAAATATCACACTTTTATCTTCAAAGCTTACGAAGATGCCTTCAAACCGTATGGCTTGTCTTCAGCAAGAATGTTGGCCCTTTTCCTGTATTAGTGTTCAGGAGGAGCAGTGTCTACAAAATACATAGAAGGACGTTTATAAAACTCGCATTTTCTTTGCCGCCGTCGGAGGATGCGCCTAATTTTTGCCGAAGCACTGACCTTGTCGTAGATTTGGTGCAGCTTCCTAGATGTTGTAGCTTTATGTCTCCAGAAAACAGGCGTGAACGAGGATGAATGTGCCGGTCGGTTACTAAAACAGACATGTCTGGATCGGTGATGGATCTTCCCTTTTTAGGTGGTGGTTTTTCTAACTCCCAGGTGGATTCTTGACCATTGCACCAAAAACTTCTTCCCAATCCCATTCATCTACAGGAGAATATATTATGTAACTGTTGCACGACACTCCATTACAGGTTCTCAGGTAAGAAGCTGCTCCCTTTGACTGTTTTCAGTAAGAATCGGACCCTCAAAGTGGCAATAAGTAGTGATAGAAGCGCTGGGAAATGGGACAACAGTCTCTGGGGAATGGCGCTAGGCTAGACCCACGCTAGACATTTACCCTTCATAGAGAGAAGAATGGGACGTGTTGGATTTCGACTTCCAACAGTGTACTCCCCTCTCATCATTGACAGATACGTGGATGCTCAGCCAATCAGAGGGTGCAAATATTTGGAAGAGGTTGTCCGCCAAAGGGACACTCACAACTATCCATTTTATATGAATGGCCTTCAGCAAATGAGATTACATATGTTCTACTGTACCTCCAACCATAAGCAGAACAATCTTTTGTCAATGGCCAACTTACAGAAACTTGATAGAGGCTGTGCTTGATATTGCAGTTCAGCCCCAATCACTTGGGGATCAGTTGCTCCTAGGCCACATGACCTATGAATGTGACGTCACATGGCCTTGACAAATTTGGAGAAGGCCGCAGTGCTACTGCGAGCTCCGCTACCTTCTCAAACAGCTGAATGTCAGGGGCTGAGGTGTTATAGTTATGGGTTCTGTTTGGGTCACAGCTTGCAGCCTTAATGCAGTTTATCAAAAATTTAGTTATGTTACCGGAATAGCCCTTTAAGCAATCTGTGCTTGTCTTATGTTGAACCCAACCTTTGGCAATTCCTTATTAAATCTGTATGTTTTTATAGTCATTTGGCTTCATTATGAGGGGTCTAGGTAGATATGATGAACTTTTCGGATGTTTCTCAATCTGTTACATAAGGTTTGTTTCCACATACAAACATCTAGATGATTTTTAAGCAGTTGTTTCCACTTATAATGAGAGGTTTTACGTCACAATAAACAGATACCAGATTAGCATAGTTTAAGATTAGGGCCACTTTTTAAATCTGTTTCTTTTGATAAACTCTCGGAGCATTTTTATTACAAGATTCAATTTTAACTTCCATTATCACGAAAGAGAACCAGAACCAGGCGCCTATTAAGTGCAGACGTCTATTAATGCAGAATGGTTTTCCTACTAACAAAGGGTTAGTTTTATAGTGAAAACTCACTGAGACACCCATCCAAGATGTCCACGGCCAGTGTACATAACAGGTGTATGGTGGAACTGAAATTTTTTTTAAGGAAATGTAGTCTGGATAAGCGGTTGGTCTTACCAAGAAGGTGAAGTCTTTTGGCGAGGTTTCACTTCATTTGCTATGTATATTGCTTGTTTAACAGTCCACGGCATAGGGGTTCTTCTGGGACCCCATAAACGCGGTTTACTAAAGCAGTTTCCTATATAGTGGCAGTTGGCGTTGCACACTAATTGGTTGAATACCACTCCAGGAGATACAGTTTGGTGTTCCTGGATTAGAAAGTGGATGTTCTGGCTTTACTTGGTCATGTGACTAAAAACTTAAAGGGGTTATCTCATGACTAATGTAAAAAATGAAAATCAAGCATCATATAGTACGTGACAAGCTCTAAAGAAAGCTAGAACCAGCCCTGTACCTCACATGGATCCAGAGATCTCCACATTTATTGCTCTGCTAGATTTATATCAAGCTGACCGCTGAGGGGGATTTGTCCTCGGGCTCTGCCTATCGCAGCTCGGGGGGGGGGGGCGTGTCTCGGCTCTCTGCCTATCGCAGCTCGCAGCTCTGCCTCGGCTCTGCCTTATCGCAGGGGGGGGCGTGTCTCGGCTCTGCCTATCGCGCTCTGCTATCGCAGCGGCTGGGGGCGTGTCGGCTCTGGCTTATGCTGCTCGGCGCTCTATGGCTCGGGGGGCGCTCGCAGTCTCGGCGCTGCCTCGTGTCTCTCTGCCTATCGCAGCTCGGGGGGGGGGGGGCGTGCCTATCGCGTGCTATGCTCGGCTCTGCCTATCGCAGCTCGGGGGGGGGCGTGTCTCGGCTCTGCTGCTATCGCCAGCAGCTCGGGGGGGCGTGTCTCGGCGTCTGCCTATCGCAGCTCGGGGGGGGCGTGTCTCGGCGCTGCCTATCGCAGCTCGTGTCTCGGCTGTCTGGCAGCGCTCTATCGCAGCTCGCGGGGGGGGGCGTGTCTCGGCGCTGCCTATCGCAGCTCGGGGGGGCGTTGTCTCGGCGCTCTGCCTATCGCAGCTCGGGGGCGGGGCGTGTCTCGGCGCTGCCTATCGCAGCTCTGGGGGGGCGTGTCTCGGCGCTGCCTATCGCAGCTCGCAGCTCGGGGGGGCGGTGTCTCGGCGCTGCCTATCGCAGCTCTCGGCGCTGCCTATCGCAGCTCGGGTCTGGCGGTTCGCTCGCCTATCGCCAGCTCTCGGCTGGGGCGTGTCTCGGCGCTGCCTATCGCAGCTCGGGGGCGTGTCTCGGCGCTGCCTATCGCAGCTCGGGGGCGGGCTGTGTCTCGGCGCTGCCTATCGCAGCTCGGGGGGGCGTGTCTCGGCGCTGCCTATCGCAGCTCGGCGGTCGGCGGCGTGTCTCGGCTCTCCTTATAAGGGCTCAGGATGCAGTTGAAGGATGTAACTGAGCATGTGCGACCATCTCAGTGAGCAGGTCAAAGAAATAAGAAAAACAACGAACAGCAGGTGGCGCTGTACAGATACATTTTGTTGAATAACTCAGTGGCTATACTAAATTTTTAATAACACGCAATTTCGAAAGTATTCAGGTGCTGGTTTGAAAAATGTACAATATTGTTTGTGGGACAACCCCTTTAAAAATCTATTTTCTTGTATCCTCTTGCTCCCCCAAATTCCTATAACTTGGTCTCCAAATCCTTTTGTTTTCTTCTGGTTTCTCTCATTTTTTTTTTTGTGGTCTTCAGGTTTGTCAATGCCGTTTTATGACTTTCATTATTGTCTCCATCCATCTAATTTTTGGTCATTTATTTTTTGAATCCATCAGATTTTGATGAAGTTTAAGGACTATAGACGTTTTCTCCTGGAGACTTTCGTGGTTGTTAAAGTTCAACATTCATGTGACAGAAATATTCTGATCTTAGAAATGTAGGACCTGTCCCCAGAGTATATCATACATTACTGATAAATTTGTGTCCCACCTCCCAGCCGTTAGCAGCGTGCCTATGTTTCTGCTAAAACTGTTCAACATTTTTGACAAGATGAAGAAGAAAAAGGTGAACTAACACAGTCATGCCCATTTTTACACCAGTTTAGTTGGAGGTTACTTACTCTTCTTGGGATTTTTTTACAAGGCTCCCTTAAAACATTGTTCCATAAATAAGGGCCGCACAGCGGCTCAATGGTTAGACCTCTTTCCTCACATTTCTGCCCATCTAACCCCCTACTCTGCTCACTGTCTCCAGCTTTACAAGCTTAGCAGTTCCCCCAAAATTTTTCCAACCTCCATAAACACCAGACCAGTGACCTTCTTGTCCCATGTTTAAAGGGATTTTCCAAGATTTTATTATTGATGACCTATACTCAGGATAGGTCATCAGTATCTGATTGGTCGGGGTCTGACACCAGAGACCCCTGTTGATCAGCTGTTTGTGAAAGCATCGGCGCTCCCTTGAGTGCTGTGGCCTTCTCTTAGCCTTTCCTAGGCCAGTGACGTTACATTCATCGGTCACGTGGCCTAGGAGCGGCTCAGTCCCATTCAAGTGAATAGGGCTGAGCACGATACCAAGCACAGCCGCTATACAATGTACTGCGCTGTGCTTGGTGAGCGGGGAGAAGGTAGGGGCACTCACAGGAGCACCGGTACCTTCTCAAACAGCTGATCGTCGTGGGTTATGGGTATTAGACCCCCATCAGATACTGAGGAAGGCACGGTTAGTGCCGAAACGCATCACAAAATATGTGGCAATAAAAAGAGCATTCCAAAAAGAAACCTTGCAAGAGCGCCGGTCCTTTATCTATCGCTATTGTATGGGGCGCCAACCCTAGGACATGTGCACCGCTACACCATCCGTAGTGCCGACTGATTGACATTCTATCCTGAGGATAGGTCATCAGTAGTAAAATCCTGGAAAACCCCTTTAACTATCTCCCAGGTGACTAGTATTAGACTAGTATAGACGTGACAAATCGCCGATTGGCTCGTCTTGGAGCATGGGAGAGGCCGTGCATCCCGACAGTGCCACCTGTAGAGGCCGATTTTGCTTAGGCTACTTTCACATTAGCGTTTTTAAATTCCGGTATTGAGTTCCGTTATAGGGGCTCAATACCGGAAAAAAACGCTTCAGTTTTGTCCCCATTCATTGTCAATGGGGACAAAACTGAACTGAAGACAACGGAATGCTCCTGAAAGCATTCCGTTCCGTCTTCAGACCGGAGAACAAACCGCAGCATGCCCAGGTCCAGGCATCCGCACCAAGACGGATCTGGAATGACCCCCAATGCAAGTCAATGGGGACGGATCCGTTTGGTGTGGACACACCAGTAATCCGGATCTGTCCTCCATTGATTTGCAATGGGGGGTCATTCCGGATCCGGCTACATACATACAGACATACAAACAAACAAACAGACATACATACTCACATACTCCAGGGACGCCGGCAGCATGTCTTCACGCGCCTCCTGCGCGCAGCTATGACGTTTCCCCACTGCGCCCAGCAGAGGGCGCTGTGGGGAATCGTCATCACTGTGCGCAGGAGGCGCGTGAAGACGTTCTGCCGGCGTCCCTGGAGTATGTGTGTCTTGTTTCAATGTGTGTCATGTGTGGGGCCGGAGCGCTGCTTCGGCTCCACACATGTATAGCGTTAGCACGGATCCGTGCTAACGCTAGTGTGAAAGAGGCCTTATTTATTAGGTTGTTTCTGTAACTGAAGTCCATTTTCTAGGGACGTAAGACGTGTTTCTTCAACTGAGAAGCTCCATTCAAGTCTAGGTTGTAAAAAAAAAAAAAAAAAAAAAAAAAAACCCCTATAGACAGAACATTTGTTTTCGCACATTTCCATGTCAGCGGGTGCTAAAAACTAATCTAAAGAATATGAGATCAGCCCAGACTTCAAGGATTGAAGGCTGTAAAGCTGGCGTGATAGCACATATGATTGCCTCCTGATCTAGACAAGCTACGCTCTTCACACATCTGAGGCAGCTTCCATTGAAGTGACTCCCACACAGTCATTGGTCCTTACCTCGGAAAATCAGACTTGCGTGGTTCAGAATTTCTTTTGCATACCCACTTGGTAGACGGCTGTAAAATTTACCGACAGATGAAAGCTCGGTGACATCCATCAGTCTCCTGTAGCAGACACGCTTACATTTCCCTGTCCATTAGGTGCACAATTCTATGTAATGTAGATCTAAATGTAGCCCTATTACACCATAGGGGGTTCACAAAGCCGTCTGCAGGGTGCTCTTTGTAGCCCCTCTGATTAATAGTTGGGGGTCTTTAAAGAGGTCCCCCCTCTATGTAAGTAGAACGGTGACTCTTCAGGAGCAGTGTACAGAGACCTGATTTTATTATAGAAGGGGCAGAACTATTACATTTATAGACTACCGCAACACCAGTATTGATGGTTATTAGATCATTGCCACCAACATAATGAGCAGAATGAGTCTTAGGGCTCATGCACGCGATCGTATGTATTTTGCTGTCTGCAAAAAATACGGATGACATCCATGTGACATTCATATCGCATCCGTTTTTTTTTTTTTTTTTTTTTTCTCTGCGGATCCATTGTAACAATGTCTATGCTTGTCTGCAAAACTGACAAGAATAAGACATGTTTTATCTTTTTTGCAGGTCTATGGAACGGACCTACGGATACAGACCGCACACGGTGTGGTGTCAACATTTTTTGCTGACTCATTGAAATGAATGGGTCCACATCCTATCCGCAAAAATAACGTAATGGACACGGAAACAAAATGCGTTCGTGTGCATGAGCCCTTAAGGGTATATTAGACGGGCAGATTTTCTGACAGATAACCACTAACAAGCGGTCCTGTTAACGCCCGTTAGCTATCATCTGGCAGTCTAATACTGCCTTTCGGTTGCCTGATGAATGAGCAAACGCCCGTTCATTGGGCAATTTAGTTCTTTCCGCATGTTGAAAGATCTGGATTTGCCACCAGCAGATTATATTGTATAATCACGATCTGCCACTGGCACACCGCTGTGTGGCATGGGTATGAGTGATGTAGGGTTGTCACGCTACCAGAATTTTGATTCGATTTCGTTACTGTAGTAGGGAATATTAATTATTGGTATTTTGCACTGTACCAATAATTAATATTCATAAATAGGCGTAGCCCGCTTTCGCTAGTTCCGCCTATTTATACCTATGTAATACCTACTGCCTTACACACGACCTAAAAGGGACTCAGTACACGTTACAACAATAATACTACACACTGTATTATAAATAATAACAATATTTATTATTTAACAATACAGTACAACAAAACCTAACTACACTACACAATCCCGTTTAACTCCAACCGCGTCACTACCTAAACAATACACACACACACACTTATAGCAGCCCTCCCCAACCTATCTAAGTTACTGTCCCTGGGAATAAAGGGTTAACTTACACTCACTGCAGAGGAGTAAGCAACAGGGGATAATATGGTATTGGCAGGGAAGGGGTTAATGGTATAGGGTTGATAAAAGGGAGGTTCAGGGGTTGCAGCAGGGCAGGGGTTAATTCAAGGGAGCTATGGTAGGGTCAGGGCACCAGGGGTTACTATATTGGTGGTTCAGGGGTATGGGCAGAATGGTAGGGATCCAGGGGTTGCAGGGCTATAGTAGGGTACTACAGGGGTTATTGTAGGGCAGGGCAATCAGGGGTTAATATATTGGTGGTTTCAGGGGTATGGGCAGAATGGTAGGGATCCAGGGGTTGCAGGGCAAAGCAATCAGGGGTTAATAATGGCAGGGCAGTCAGGGGTACAGGGATACTCAGCCAATAGTTGCTCATCTCTAGGGGATGATGCTCGTTCCAGGGGATGATCCTCGCTTGGTGAGTTGCTCGTTGTACCCAGGGATGACTCTCGCTTGCTTCAGGGGGGCTGCACGGCTCAACTGAAGAGCGCAGCGCGATCGGGTTATTTAAACCCGGTCGCGCTCGCTGCCGGCGAGTGAGTGCGCCGGCAGCCATGTGCACGAGTGCCGGCGCGGTGATATGACGTCACCGCGGCGGCCCGCGCTGTTTCCCGGGCGGAGGATCTCTTTGATCCTCTGCCTGGGGAGCGCAATGCACCTATTGTTTCCCTGTCCTGTTAATTGCCCCCAGTAGCGCTGAGGGTAATTAACAGAAGGGACAGAAGATCATATCGATCTTCTGTCCCTTTGAAGTACCTGGGACTGGACTAATTAGTCCAGTCCCATGTCTTCAGCTTTCCCCAGCAGATGTGCCTTTGTCCATCTGCTGGGGCTATGGAGGGGGGGGCACCCTGGTTGTTACATGTATATAGATACATGTACATAACTGGGGATCATGTACATGAATCTATATACTTCTGGAGGATATTAGGGGTATATGGGGCCTAAATAGGGGGCATTATTATATAAAGGGGGCATAAACATGGGGCATACATATATATGGGGCCAATTTGTGTATATATGTATACACACTGTGGGGCCACATAGGGTCCATACATGTGCACATGGGGCCATGTAAAAGGGGCCCCATATACACACCCACATGTGCATACATATATACGCATGTATGTATATTAAAGGGGAAGGCCCCACATATCCGTGTGTGTGTATATATATATATATATATATATATATATGTGTGTATATATATATATATTCAGATCACCTCCCACACTTCCTTCTACAGATACCAAGAAAAAGTATACTCGCTACCATTCGATACCACGCCGAAAATATAAAACACCCAAAAATCTGTGCCCCCATCAGACCTCAGATCAGCCCACTGTGCCCCCATCAGACCTCAGATCAGCCCACTGTGCCCCCATCACACATTATCGATTCAGTATCGAAATATCGATACCCGCGACAAACCTAGAGTGATGGCATAGCAATCGTTTCTGCCCATGCTGTGGTGGACATTGCTGCATGTAATAGCAGTGGTTTCCTCCCATAGAAATGAATGGGATTGCCGCGGCAGTCGCAAGAAATCAACACGGTTGGACTTCTTGCAACTGCCGCTGCGATCCCATTCATTTCTCTAGGATCCCCGCTACTCAGTGATCCTGGCTGCGACAGGTGTCACGCGACCAGTGTAGCCCTAGCCTGAGACTGCCAGATGATCACTAACGAGTGTTCCTAGAAAGGCTCGTCAGTGATTATTGAGCAGAAAATCTGCCCGTCTAATATACCCTTAAAGGGGTTATCCCATCTTGGACAATGGGGGCATATCGCTAGGATCCGTTGTGGATCTGCTGTGACCCGCACCTATATCGAGAACGAAGCGGGGGAGCTCTGAGCCTGGAGGACTCTGGGTTTCCCAGGGTCCGACCACCACCAGGCGCAGCCCTCCCCCCCCGCTGCGCTCATAGAAATGAATGGGAGTGCACCGCGCAAGCGCGCCCCGGCTCCCATTCATTTCTATTGAGCCGACAGAAATAGCTGAGCCAGCGCTCGCTCGGCTATTTTCGGCGGCCCCATAGAAATGAATGGAGGGTGCCCTCCTTCTCTTTTGGGGCCCCGTTCTTGATATAGGTGTGAGTCCCAGCGGTGGAACACGCACCTATAAGACAATGAGGGCTAGCGATATGCCACCATTGTCTAAGATGGGAATAACCTCTTTAAAGTATTTTCACACAAGATCAATCACAACTCGATGATAGATAAGTTTGGTTTCCACTTGGTCCTAAAGGGGTTGAAATAATTTACAGTAATCCTAATTTGTCGAACACAAGGCATCACACCACGCCTTAGATGACGTCTCTGGACACCATCACTGGGTTTTCTTCTTTTCCCGTAGA
Source organism: Rhinella marina (assembly GCA_900303285.1). NCBI lineage: Eukaryota > Metazoa > Chordata > Amphibia > Anura > Bufonidae > Rhinella > Rhinella marina. Next base: position 409,564 of record ONZH01027393.1, on the reverse strand, counting down.
CTGAGTTCACTCTGCTCCTCAGTAAACTGTGTGGATGTCCAGTGATTCATCCACCGACAGAATTTCCTCCTAGAGAATTACAATTTTTTTCCTTAAAATGAAGAACCGCACCTTCTTATATTCTGTACCAGACATCCCCCTCCATTCATTCTGTTTTACACTCGCGCTCTCGCGCCGTGCAGTTAATACGGTTTAACAAACACTTTCTTTTTCCTCTTCACCTCTGATGCCATCGTTTTGGGTTCAGTCTTGAGCTGCTTTATTACAGCTTTGTGCTCCTATGTCTGTTCATGACAAATGCGCTACTGTACATTCACACACAGCAATTTTTGCCACTGGCGGTCTCCCTGTGACGGGGAGCCTGTAGCAGACATAAAGTGCAGCCTGTTGTGAACTGCTGAGTGGTAGACTGCCAAATACTCAGCAGTCTGAACTACTGTAACCCAGGAGAAAAGGGAGTCTTGTGTCATACTCTCTGGGTTTCTCTCTTCTCTTGTTCTTTGCCTTTCTTTCTCTTTCATTCTTCCTTTTGGTCTTTCTCGCACTTTCTCTGTGTCCTCCTTTCAGGCTTACTCTCTCTGTCTCTAGCTCTTCCTTCCCATCTCTCACCTCATCATTTGGACTCTGTATCTAGCCAGCTTTTCCGCTATGGCTCCTTCTCTTTAGCTCTCTCTTGAGCGCTCTTTCTCTCTAGCTTTTCCTCTATGACTCTTCATTTTGAGCTCTCACTATCCTTCTAGATCTTCCTCTCAGGCATTGTATCTAGCGCTACCCCTCAGGCTCTCTTTTTTTTCTCTCTCTCTCTCTCTCTCTCTCTAGCTCTTTCTCTGGGGATCTGTCTCCAGCTCTTTCCCTTTTCTCCCGCACGTTCTCTCTATCTCTTCCTTTATATAGCTCTTCTTCTAGACTCTCTCTCTTTGGCTTTTTCTCTCATACTCTCTCTTCCCCTCAGTCTTTCTCAGGTTGTCTTTCTCGCTAGCTCTTTCTACATATAGTTCTTCTTCTTGGCTTCTTTGGTCTTTCTCTCTAGCTCTTCCTCTTGGACTTTCTCTTTCTAGCTTGTCCTCTCGGGCTCTCTTTCTCTTCCTATAAATAACTTCTGCTTGGCTCTTTTCTTTTTCCTTTTTCTCCTTTTCTCTTTTCCTTTTTCTTCTCTCTTCCTCTCAGCACTCTTTATTTCTAGCTCTTTCAGGCTTTCACGATCTTTCTAACTTTTTCTCTCGTTCTCTCTAGTTTTTACTCTCATGTTCCCTTTCTTTTCCTGTGCTCTCTCTAGCTTATTTTGTAGTTCCTCTTGGGCTCCCTTTTTTCTGTCTTTTTCTCTCAGGCTTTGTCTTTCTAAATGTTTGTCTCTAGCTCTTTTTTGCCCTTTTTCCTGCACTTTCTCGCTCGCTCTCTCTCTCTCTCTCTCTCTCTCTCTCTCTCGCTCTTTGCCTCGGTCTTCATATTTTTGCTAGATGTTTTTGTAAGGTTTGTCTGCCTTTATTCTAATTTTCGGAGTGATTGTTAACTTTGAGTTTTACTTTGCAGGTCATTGAGCACTTCCACATTGCGGCAGGCACAGAACCAAACGCAAGATGCAGAACTCATCACCGTAGACGAAAAAGTGGTAAGACTAGATTAAATATGTGAATGCATTGAAAATGGTGTGATTTATATATACAGTAACCTCCCAACTGGAGCAGGTGTTGTATTCAATTTGTTTTTAAGCTTTTTTTTTTTTTTTTTTTACTTTTAACATTCTTGGAAATAACCATTCTGTTGCTATTAGCTCGATCTAATAGCACCTCTTTATTTTTGAACCACTTTAAAGGGTTTTAGTTTTAATATATGCAAATGAGCCTCTCAGAGCAACAGGGCTGTTGTCTTTACCCCTAGAGGCTCAGCTCTCTCTGCAGCTGCCGTGCCCTCTGCACTTTGACAGGACCATGTGTGATGGTCACAGTTGTAGAGCCTCTTGCATCCCTTACACCCCAGGTTTTGGGTGATGCTCTGGCACGCCTTGCTTACCGTTACACCATTGCCATCTATGGTATTGTTTCTTTTACGAGTGTTACGGCACAATGGAGGAATGACGAATATTTTTAGATTAGGAAAAATTATACCCTTTCGGAGTAATTAAAAGCGAACTAGTTTGTGACACAAACATTATAAATCAGATTTAATCTGGATCGCTTTTTCTTAGCCTGGTACACTGTGCTACACCTGGAAGCACGTCCCGTATTCAAGTGTCTTCTGCCAAAAACCTTTAATGGGAGGACTGGGTGAGTGGATTTATGGCCATAGTCATTATTCTGGAGATAAAGCATAAGATACCAGCGCGCGGCACCCATGACATTAGCAAACACATGCAGAGCTGTTCATGCCAAAGTTTTCCTAGAAACATGATAGAAAGCTAGAATACTTACCGTTGCCTATATTAGAAGGATCTGACTGATCATCTTTTAAAGGGGTTTCTGTCATATTTTTTTCAAGGGTCAGAATGGCAAAAAAAAAAGAGGATATACTCATTGATTCCCTGCCACTCCTGTTCCAATGCCTTTCCATGTGTATGATGGTCTCTGCCCTTTGGTCCCACCAGCAAATGACCACTCGTCCACCAGTATTGAGGTGGCCCGGCTCAGTCAGTGATTGGTTATTTCCTGTGTGTGGAGAAGGACCAGTAAGAATAGACCACCATGGACCTGGGGAATGGTGGACATCAACGAGTATCACTTTTTATGACGTACTGTTCGGAAAATCACTTTTGGAGAGTACTCCTGTTGTCTCCATTTGGTGTTTTCCAGGCAGCCGTATGGTTGGCCACTAAATATAATAGGTTGATAATACACCTCGGAAGAGAGTGGAGCTGGCGGGAAGTGAGGAGAAACTTTGCTTTTCTGGTACCGCTGCCTTTTTAGTCAAATGATCAGCAACAATCTTTGTTGGACCACGCGATCATACAGCGGGTCTATTCAGAGACAATCCGTTGAAACAGCTTCTTAGGCCAAGTTTGCATCTCCAGCAAGATGGTCTGGCACAAATGCGGGCTGTTGGTCGGACCAAAAACCATGGCATCCCACAGTTTTTGTCCAGCTGAAACCCAACATTTATGATGGAAAGCGTCCAGATCCCATTATAAGCATCTGGCGATCATCTGTATTTTATGGTGATGAAAATACTGAATCAAATCATTTAAAAATGATGTATTACCACACTCTGTAGTACCCTTTTATTCTCTGACCTGATAGCACCTCCGACCAATGGAGGCTGAAGGAGCAGAGAGGTCATCGGGGGCCTCAGTGCTCCGACTACTGCTGTGACTTTGAAGCACTTCTATCTTCTCAGAGGTATGTTCTCTGTGATTGTTCGGCGGAATAATCCTGGAATACCCAGGTTTTTGGCCAGATTTCCATTAGCTTGGAAAAACCTGCATATTCACATTTCCATATCTCAGTGGATTACATTCCAGTCAAGTATTTGTCAAAAAAATTCCTTTCATTCTTTTGATTCTTCCCCTCACCTGAGCGCATCGCTCTGGAACGTCTGGATTACACATTTTGTTCCGGCGCCTACTTAGGTGGAGTAGATACAGCGTTGTCCAAATGGGTAGGAAAACTAATAAGTAATAATTATGTCCCGTAATGTGTTGTGTCTGGACTGACTGACCATTTGCATTAACAGTCTCCAGTCTTTACAACCATTTATAGGGAGATGGGACAGGGACTAACCAGAGGAGGAGGAAACATTAATTGTATTCATTATCATTTTCAGACACTAGACACGTCCAAACTTTTGATTGGTAGGAGAAGGGGGCAGCACCGCATCCTCCCCCGCCACCACCACCTCATTTGTTTTTGTTTGCGTATCGGAGTGACAGTTGTACAGATTCTTAAAAAGTCCATAGACTTTATTAGAAACTGTAAAACACTAGCCGTGCTCTGCGAGGTGGGCAGAACAGAAACAAAGGGGCGCTGTTCTCAAATGGGCTCTTCTGCCCCTTCATCACCCGGTCCCCTGCCGAACCAAAGCTGTTACTATGGCATGTAATAACTGTAGGTGATTAACTTAAAGGGGTTGTCTGAGTTATTTTTTTGTCCTTTGTATGTTTCTAACTAGTCAAATACAACAGCTTTTCCATACAATTTCTGCTTCTAAAGCTGCTGGTTTCTCAGGTTTCACTGAGGGTCACATGACCTGTGATGTCAGCTTGCCTCCCTGCTAATCTTATATTCATGCACAGAGCCTGTACACAAGACGTCACTGTGCTGGCCACACCCCCCCTGCATTGCCGGGCTCCTGCTTTCTCCCTGGATTCTTTCAGATAAAACATTAACCCCTTCAGCCAGAACACACTGAAGGCTTTACAACAGCAGCTGCAGATGTAAAGAAACACAGGATCTGCCCTCCTCATCCTACAGACAGAGAGCTGATCTGCAGAGTATTGTATTGTAGAGAAGAAAGGTAGGGGGGAAGATCCTGTGTGTATCAGCAGTGTCATTTTACAGCTGGGACTTGTAGTCCTACACATACAACATGCTGCTCAGTATTCCAGCAGACATGTCACTCGGCAGCACTTGCAGAGCAGGGGGAGGGGCAGAGATTGTTATTACTACAGGTGAACACAGACCAGAAGAGAACCAGGGAAATGAGGAAATATAGATTTTTTATTTATTTATTTATTTATTTTTTTGCCTAAAACTTGTTTAACTTAGTTATATATTGCTGCCCACCAGATTTAAAGTACTACATATTTTTTTTTCATATCTCGGACAAGCCCTTTAAATACATTGTATTATTATCCTGTACTGATCTGGACTTGCAGTCCTATGTTTGGGTAGGTTCACACGGAGTTTTTTTTTTAAGGGGTTTTTGGAGCAGATTTTCCTACAGGTTTTTCAGCCAAACCCAGAAGTGGATTTGAAATGAATTGAAAATATAAAGGAAGGATTTATACTTCTCACCCTGCTGCATCCACTTCTGGATTTGGTTGTAAAACTTGCCGGAAAATCTGCCTCAAAACCTCCTGCAAAAAAAAACTGTGTGAACCCAAGCCTTAGGTCACATTCACAAGACGTCTTTTTCTGGCGGAATTTTGTCGCAGACATACGCACCGAAATTCCGCCACTGGCTGCGCCTTTCTACATCTCATTCTTTGCAGTGGGAGGCAGCGCTGAAGATTGTGGAATGGTGATTTAAAGCCGCGGCCGCTCTGAGATATTCATCGCTGCCTGTCATTGAAAAGAACGAGGGGCAGAAATGACGTGGGAAAAGACGCAGTGTGAACAGGCCCTTATAGTCTTAGACTACCTTAACATTTCTGTTGACTTCAGAGATAGGAAATTCCCATCATGATTTGTATTCTGGAAAGTTTACAGAAAGCTGATTGTTCCATGTGACGCTTGGCATTGTTTGGTGATGTGAGGCTTGTTGCATGCAGCTGCTCAGCCATGGAAACCTATGTCATGAAGCTCCCGGCACAGCTCAGTTTTGATGCTAATGTTAATGCCAGAGGAGGTTTGGCCTCTATGCGTCTCCGCACTCAGTGACTCCGCTTTACACGGTCTCCACTTTCATAGCTGTGTCGCGTCCACTTTATAATAATACCTCTCACAGCTGATGGTGGAATATCTTGGAGGGAAGAAATTTCACAAACTGACTTGTAGCATCAGTGACATCCTATTACAAGACCACGCAGGAGTCCAGTGAGCTCTTTACATCGAGCCATTCTTTCCCAAATGTTTGGAGCTGGATTTTATACACCTGTGGCAATGGCACTGAATGATACACCTGGATACAATGATTAAGATGTGTCCCAATACTTTTCTCTTATAATGTATCTAGTTACTTCTTAAAGGGGTTATCCCATGAATAATGTAAAAAATGATAATCAGATATTATATTGTCCATGACAACCCCTTTCTAACAAAGCTAGAACCAGCCCTGTACCTCACATGGATCCAGAGATCTCCCCATTCATTGCTCTGCTAGATTTATATGAAGCTGACAGCTCAAGGGGAGTGTCTTCTGCTGCAGCTCAGGGGGCGTGTCTCAGCTCTCCCTATCACAGCTCAGGGGGCGTGTCTCAGCTCTCCCTATCACAGCTCAGGGGGCGTGTCTCAGCTCTCCCTATCACAGCTCAGGGGGCAGTTGAAGGATGAAACTGAGCATGTGCGGCCTACTTAGTGAGCAGGTCAAAGAAATAAGAAATTAAGTGGCACTATAAAGATACATTTTAGCGAATAACTCAGTAGCTATAAAAAAAAAAATTTAATTACATGCAATTACAAAAATATTCACATCCAGGTGCTGGTTTGAAAACTATAGAATATTTTTCGTGGGACAACCCATTTAATATAGCTAGAACATAGCAGCCTTATATGCAGGATATTTCTGGTTGTTTGGAAGCAGCAGACCCTGGCCTCATTAACTGAACCTTCCCCAAATCTGTCACCTTGGGTAAGTGACAGTGACCTCACTCGATGAAGTGTGTTGACCGTCAGGCTGGCTGTTCTCTGCTGGTGCTTACTACTGTAGAAGGAAACAGAAAGCAGATGTCACTGTTCACAAATCTTCTCTTTATGAGCTCGTTTTTAGGTCCGTATAGGCAGAAAGAAATGGAGCCAAGAAGGAGACTTTCAGGCCGGGCTCCACCAAGACTTGTACTTCTGCTAAACTGTGGGTTACCATCACCATCTTGCAGGCTTTCCACATATTTTTTTTATAAATAAAGGTAAAAACTTCTTCTGGAGATACATGTATCACTCCTTTGGATCTTCATGTGCCTCTCCTTGAATTCTGTACTAGGCACATTTGTATTCTCCATAAAATATCAATTCAATATCATCTTTTCTTCTGTGTTGCATCATTCCTCTGTTATTCTTCCTGTAAATGCATGAATAAATCGCCAACTCAGTTGCCCTTAAAGAGGTTGTCATCTCAAGCATTGGCGCTACTTTTCTAAGCGCACCGCGCAAGTGCGGCCTCCGCTCTATTCACTTCCCTGCTCCTAATGGAAATGGCTAAGCCATCCCCAAATACTTCCACTGGCCAGCTGTGAGGGGGGGTTCAGGCGGCCCCTTGGGCATCAGCCCACCGGGAAATTTCCCTGTAGGGTCTATGGCCAATTCACCCCTGGCCACATAACTTCCGTTTGCATGCTCCATTCTAGAGATAGGTGCAGACACACACCTATCAGACATTGGTGGGATATCCTAGCGATATGTCCCCAGTGTATCAGATGAGACAACCCCTGCCCATCAATTGCTGTCTCTGTAGACAGGCCTTATAGACAAGGGGAATAGTAATACTCAGTTGTCAGATGAATCGTGCATTTTCAGGAAGCCTAATACAGAGACCTAAGAGAAGGAATTTTTTATATATATATATATATATATATATATATATATATATATATATATATATATAAATTATAAAGAACTCCCGACATAAATTTTATTCCATGTCCTGCTAGAAATGTACCTGATATGATCTGTAGTGAATGTCATTTTCTTACCAGTGTCTGAATTTTTGACTTCTATCATCCTGAAGTTTCTTATCTGTGTCATGTGACCAGCAATTAGACCCACCAACTCACACATAGACTTGTGTGGACAGGAAGTCTAATTCTCTATTTATTCCTTTGAGACTGAAAGTGAGGCTCCCATAGGAATGAATAGAGCAGTTACTGGCTTTCTGTCCTGGGTCAGTTGGAGGTCAGGGAGTTGGTATAATAAGAAGAGGGGATAACTCACAAATACATTCGCTGATAAGAAAATGACATTCACTACAGATTGTCATGCACCTTTCTAACAGGTCAGAGAATAAAATCTTTTGCGGGAGTTCTTCTTTAAGGGGGATTATATGCATGTACTATAACGGGCATGTCCGTGTTTAAATTGACTGCCGTGAACTACAGGCATCTTGTATATAGTTAAAGGGCTTGTCCACTTTTTACTATTGATGACCTATCCTCAGAATAGGTAATCAATAACAGATCAGCAGTGGTCTGACTCCTGACACCCCTGCCGACCAGCTGTTCATACGAGAGCTGCCTTCTCTGCTCCTTTTACCTGCTCGCCGCAGATATTGCAATGATGTACAGGTGGCTCCGTCAGTTCAAGTGAATACTACAGAGCCGTCCCTTAGAAGTGAATGGAGACTCCATACTTGTAATTACACCTGCTCACCACTGCAATTGCTTCTGCTAGCAGGTAAACAGAGCAGAGAAGGCAGTGCTTATATAAGGGCTGCCTTCTCTTCAAACAGGTCATCAATATCATCTCATCTATTTAAACAGGTCATCACCGTTAATGAAAGGTCATCACTATTAGATTGGCGGGGGGCTGACTCCTGTGGAGAGGTCATCAATAGTAAAAAGCAGACAACCTCTTTTTAGTATCAAAGCAGGTAATTAAAGGGGTTTTTCCAGTCACATAAAGTTTTCCCATGGGCTAATAATGTGAAAATACAAAAGCGTTTGTACTCCCCTCACCGATCTGTCGTCGGTCCGGCACTGCCTGGGTCCTTGCTGCGATCACTTTCCGCTGATGTCCCCACAGTGCCAGGATATGGCTGACGGTGCCGCTCACCCAGTGATTGATGGAGGCAGGTTATCGCTGAAGCCAGTGGTATTCCCAGTCATTTCAGGACGTCACCAGGATGAGGATCACAGCAGGGACCCGGGCACCATCAAATCAACAGGGGATTGGTGAGGTGAGTATAAACTCTTTATTTTATTTTTTTGAACTGCTTACGACACAGGAATTATTATTTTTTTTTTTTTTACATTTATTTTCTTTTCTTTTTATATGGTCAGAAAACCCTTTTAATCAAACCTTGTGACCTACCACCATTATCACTCTGACCTTATGTGCTAGACCCGGCCATTTCTTCTCGCTTCAGGCATTTTAAGGATAACTTGGATAGGTGGTCTGAGAACAGTCATCTGCACCCAGAAAATAAAAATAATCACAGCAAAATAAAAAAAACTACAAATGTTTGCTTGGCCGTCCTCCAAACATATTACATTTTCCTTCTTGGACTTAAGTAATCCTTTAAAGCTTTTCTAAGAATCCCCCTTACCCCAGGAGCACAGCTCTGACTGTCATATGCCGTTAACTATTGATTGAACACATGGAAGGATCAAAGCGCGCGGGATTCATTCACCTATCGCTATGTGAAGGTGTGAAGTCCGTGGGAGAATGCCGCACCTCTGTGTCTTTACCGGGGCGTAACCTTTCCTATTATGACAGCCTGGAATACAATTAGTAAAAAGAAATTGATGACATTCCTCTTCTAATTAGTAGCAGATTAGACTTTTGGCAAACCCTTCTCCAATGTGTGGTCTGTTATTTCATACGCAATGTGATATTTCTACATGATGTATTCCAAGCACACCCCCAGTGTCCCGCTCATGGACCGCAGGAAACGCACGCTCGTCATTTAGTTTACAAATTTTTTTGCCATTTTCTTTGATTTGAAGTTTGTATATTTCGTTAAAGGGGTCTTTCCCCTGTTTTTCACCTATATAACTAACAGCAGTGCCCCACAGAAGATTGCAGACACATCCCAGACATATCTGTGTGCACTGTGTGTGTGTATTACATGTCACATCCCAGACATACCTGTGTGCACTGTGTGTGTATTACATGTCACATCCCAGACATACCTGTGTGCACTGTGTGTGTGTATTACATGTCACATCCCAGACATACCTGTGTGCACTGTGTGTCTGTATTACATGTCACATCCCAGACATACCTGATGTTGCACTGTGTGTCTGTATTACATGTCACATCCCAGGACATACCTGTGTGCACTGTGTGTGTATATTAAATGTCAGCATCGCCAGAATACCCTGTGTGCACTTGTGTGTCCTGTATTACATGTCAATCCCAGATACCTGTGTGGCCCTGTCGTGTCTGTGATACATGTCATAATCCCAGATCATCACCTGGTGTGCACTGTGTGTCTGTGATTACATGTCACATCCCAGACATAGCCTGTGATGCACAGGTGTGTGTGTAGTTACATGTCACATCCCAGACATTACCTGTGTGACTGTGTGTGGTCTGTATTACATGTCATATCCCAGGACATAACCTGTGTGCAGCCTGTGTGTCTGTACTACATGTCACATCCCAGACATACCTGTGTGCACTGTGTGTATATTACATGTCACATCCAGACATACCTGTGTGCACTGTGTGTCTGTATTACATGTACATCCCAGACATACCTGTGTGCACTGTGTGTCTGTATTACATGTCACATCCCAGACATACCTGTGTGCACTGTGTGTATATTACATGTCACATCCCAGACATACCTGTGTGCACTGTGTGTCTGTATTACATGTCACATCCCAGACATACCTGTGTGCACTGTGTGTGTGTATTACATGTCACATCCCAGACATACCTGTGTGCACTGTGTGTGTCTGTATTACATGTCACATCCCAGACATACCTGTGTGCACTGTGTGTCTGTATTACATGTCATATCCCAGACATACCTGTGTGCACTGTGTGTGTGTATTACATGTCACATCCCAGACATACCTGTGTGCACTGTGTGTGTGTATTACATGTCACATCCCAGACATACCTGTGTGCACTGTGTGTCTGTATTACATGTTCAGGAAAAGCACTTTTATTCTGATGGAAAACAGCTCCCAAGTGCCCAGCTGAAAGTGAAACTAAAAACAGCTTTCTCTCCCGACTCAATTTCTAACAGCTATATCTTCTGATATAGTAGGTATAATGATTTTGGTATCATTTGAAAGCTTGGAATGTCGGCTTTCGAAGAAGGTCAGCTCCCAATCCCAAGATATGAGCAGCTAAAGCAGCCCTCCCCTCTTCAGTCAGGTTTGCTTTGGGCACTTGCAGCAGCAGAGCAGGGCATTTGGGAGCTGTTTTTCAGCAGAATAAAAGTGCTTTTCCTGGACATGTAATACAGACACAGTGCACACAGGTATGTCTGGGATGTGACATGTAATACAGACACACAGTGCACACAGGTATGTCTGGGATGTGACATGTAATACAGACACACAGTGCACACAGGTATGTCTGGGATGTGACATGTAATACACACACAGTGCACACAGGTATGTCTGGGATGTGACATGTAATACACACACACAGTGCACACAGGTATGTCTGGGATGTGACATGTAATACACACACAGTGCACACAGGTATGTCTGGGATGTGACATGTAATACACACACCACAGTGCACACAGGTATGTCTGGGATGTGACATGTAATACAGACACACAGTGCACACAGGTATGTCTGGGATGTGACATGTAGTACACACACACGGTGCACACAGGTATGTCTAGGGATGTGACATGTAATAACACACACCAGTGCACACAGGTATGTCTGGGATGTGACATGTAATACACACACACACAGTGCACACAGGTATGTCTGGGATGTGACATGTTAATATACACACACACAGTGCACACAGGTATGTCTGGGATATGACATGTAATACACACACACAGTGCACACAGGTATGTCTTGGATGTGACATATAATACCACACACAGTGCACACAGGTATGTCTGGGATATGACATATAATACACACACAGTGCACACAGGTATGTCTGGGATGTGACATGTAATACAGACACACAGTGCACACAGGTATGTCTGGGATGTGACATGTAATACAGACACACAGTGCACACAGGTATGTCTGGGATGTGACATGTAATACAGACACACAGTGCACACAGGTATGTCTGGGATGTGTCTACAATCTTCTGTAGGGCACTGCTGTTGGTTATATTGGTGAAAAAACAGGTGAAAGACTCCCTTTAACTTTCAGAAAAAAAACCTTCTGCTGCTTCAGGTGCGAAAGCGAACAAATATACCAATGAGAAGTCTCTACCTACATAGCCTATAATCGTACATCCAAGGGGCCAAATCTCCAGGTAGCGCCACTGCAGGTAACATGAAGGATTACGCCGTAGACAAAGGGCTGTTTGTCACTTTGGGTGTGCTCTTTGTGCATACCATGGCTGCAGTGGTATACAAGACGCTGCTGCTATAACCCAGCAGAGAGGACAGAGCATCGGTGCTGTATCGGAGGGTGCTTGAGAAGGTAAAGTAAATTTTTCGTTATTACTGAGTGTTCTAACAAAAATGCTTAAAGGGTTTCTGTCACCAGAAATCACCCTATTAAACCAAGTGTCATTTGCAATGAGCAAATGACACTTGATGACAGTAATGTTAGTGTCATATTTCTCTGTCCACTAGTTTAGACAAAAAATAGGTTTTTATAATATGCAAATGACCTCCCCAAGGTGCAGTAGGCGTGAACCTGCACCTAGGAGAGGCCGTAATAACGCCTCTTACCACGCCTCCGTAGCGATGATTGACGGGGCCGGGCAGCCAGCTCTTTCGGCTCCCGGCCCTGTACGATCCCGAAATCCCGCGCCTGCGCACTGCCGTAGTACATCCGCGCACGCGCGCTGAGAGCCGGCGGCCGCCCGGGTCCCGACTCCTTCGTGCGCGGATGTACTACGGCAGTGCGCAGGCGCGGGATTTCAGGATCGTACAGGGCCGGGAGCCGAAAGAGCTGGCTGCCCGGCCCCGTCAATCATCGCTACGGAGGCGTGGTAAGAGGCGTTATTACGGCCTCTCCTAGGTGCAGGTTCACGCCTACTGCACCTTGGGGAGGTCATTTGCATATTATAAAAACCTATTTTTTGTCTAAACTGCTGGACAGAGAAATATGACACTAACATTACTGTCATCAAGTGTCATTTGCTCATTGCAAATGACACTTGGTTTAATAGGGTGATTTCTGGTGACAGAAACCCTTTAAAGGGGTTTTCCTGGATTTTACTACTTTAGATACCTACTATCTTTAGGATAGGTCATCCGTATCTGATTGTTGGGGGCCCAAGACCCAGGACCCCCGCCGATCAGCTGTTTGAGAAGGCACAGGCGCTCCGTGAGCCCCGCTGCCTTCTCGCAGCTTACCAAGCACAGCGCCGTACATTGTATCGTTCACTTGAATGGAGCTGAGCCGCTCCTAGGCCACGTGACTGATGAACGTGACATCACTGGCCTAGGAAAAGCTAAGAGAAGGCCTAGGCACTCACGGGAGCACTGGTGCCTTCTGAAACAGCTTATCTGCGGGGGTCCCAGGTGTTGGACCCCCACCTATCAGATATTGATGACCTATCCTGAGGATAGGTCATCAGTAGTATAATCCCGGAAAAACCCTTTAAATGGGTTATCTCACTTCAGTAAGTGGCATTTATCATGTAGAGAAAGTTAATACAAGGCACTTACTAATGTATTGTGATTCTCCATATTGCTTCCTCTGCTGGCTGGATTCATTTTTCCATCACATTATACACTGCTCAAATCAATGGTTACAACCACCTTGCCATCCAGCAGCAATGGTCGTGCTTGCACACTATAGGAAAAAGCACCATTTCCTATAGTGTACAAGCATAATCACCGCTGCTGGATTGCAGGGTGGTCGTAACCATGGAAACGAGCAGTGTATAATGTGATGGAAAAATGAATCCAGTCAGCAAAGGAAGCAATATGGACAATCACAATACATTAGTAAGTGCCTTGTATTAACGTTCTCTACATGATAAATGCCTTTTTCTGGGGTGAGACAACCCCTTTAAGCATTTTTGTTAGAACACTCACTGCAGGGCTCATAGAAAGATTAGCTATGGGGCCCTATGAGATCTATGTAAACCCCTGGTGGCTAGGGTAGGATATAACCAAGTATTGGTTGAAGCTAAAGTCTAACCGTTTATGGCAGAGATCTCAAACTCGTGGCCCTCCAGCTGTTGTAGAACTACAACTTCCATCATGCCAGGAGAGCCTACAGCTATTGGGGCATGCTGGGAGTTGTAGTTTTGCAACAGCTGGAGAGCCACGAGTTTGAGATCCCTGGTTTATGGCCTGTTCCTTCTGTAAAGAGTTTAGTACCATGTAAGCACAGTTGTGTGATCCGGCTGCCATAGCTGGTAAGTAGCACATGGCAGGTAGCTGAAAGCAGGATCATCCCCATTCACCATTGGTGGTGTGAGCTTCTGTAGAGCTACCCGCGTTGGTGTCTTTATTCTTGTGTTTGGCAACGGCCCAGCATGTCCGTCTCCCATAGATTACTATGTTATGGCCTATCCCAGCCATATGAGCTCTCTTCCAAGAGAAAGAAAGTTGCTACATTGCCACCTAATGTAGGTAGTAGAGATTTGTGAATGGGTCTTTCCCATCAGCAGGGCTTCTTCATCTGTGGGGGGCTGTGCAGACACTGCTCAGAAGGAGAGCCTCTGCCCTTCCTCTCCTAAGTGGGCACTTCTTCACCTGCAGGGACAGCCCCCCACTGGTGAAGAAGCCCTGCTCATGAGACAAATCGATTTTGTTACAATTGATTGGATCCTCTCTAGTAGGTAGCTTTCTGATGGTCCATGTCTGAGCGATAAACATGCAGTCAACTGGAGGAGAGGCAAATGGCTGTCCGCAGATGGGTCTCCTTTTCCTTTTTGGATAAGGCTCTTGGTTTGGTGAATACATCATGTGGCAAGTTCAGTAAAAAAGGTCACACTCTGACTGTAGAGTACATACCGCCACTATATGCCACGACATACACAGCTTTCTTTCTCTTGGAAGAGAGCTATTCTGCATATCCCTTGCCTGGCCTATAAGACTCCTTATGCTAGATCTGGCACCTACCACACGAAGAAACAGTACCCCCTGAGATCTGTTCTACAAGGAAGTGCCATAGCACAGTTTTCCCAGTCGGGTATTCTGCACTGGTGTGATTGACCCTAGACGGTCTCGTATGGATTCCTCGTGTGTTCCTCAGCTGGGAAGAAAATTCCAAGAAAGCAAAAAGAAGAAAAAAAATGTGATTGGAAGAGAAGTTCCAAAAAATATCTGTGGATAAAAGCCCCTGCCTGTGATGAGCGTCCTGCATACCCTGAAATGAAGGCCTTCAAGTTTTTTTTTGTTTTGGACAGGTAGAACACATGGAATTTTTCCAGGCAGTAGCTTCAAGAACAATCCCATGTGTCCTCTCCTGCCCGTTTACTGGACCCGGCGCGGCCTATAGTATTTAGTTCTCTCATTGATTTCCTGGCAGTTAAAATGAGTTTAATACATTGACGTTTGTGCTTCTCGACTGTTCAATCAAAAGCAGTTTTCACACTAAACCTAGAAAGCAGCATGACACCGGCACCAGCAAACATGACCTAATGTGCAAATTGGGTTACTCCTCCACTGTGCAGCTGGCGAGAAAGTGGATTACCCCGAGAGCTATAACATATTACACGGCAGATACCCTCCCGTTCCTTTACATTGTCCTGTGCTGCCGAACATCGTCTCCCTATACTTATACTTCATCACCTTGTGCTTTCATATATTCCTGTACTGTACGAAGAGCAAGTGACCAGAAGTACGCTGTCATTGTCACTGAAAATACTGGAATTTGGGGCAAATCTTTGGTTTATAAGGCCAAAAAGAAGAAGAAGAAATCTGTCCATCCAGTTCGGCCTACTTTCCTACAAGTTGATCCAGAGGAAGGCAAAAAATCCCTGTGAGGTAGAAGCCAATTTTCCCCACTTTAAAGGGTTATTCTCATTTTAGACAATGGGGGCATATCGCTAGGATGTGCCCCCATTGTCTTATAGGTGCGGGTCCCACCGCTGGGACCCGCACCTATTTCCAGAACGGAGCCCCCGAACTGAATGAGGGCGCACTGCGCATGCGCAGCCGCCCTCCATTCATTTCTATGGGGCCGCCGAAAATAGCCAAGTGCTGGCTCGGCTACTTCCGTCGGCTCCATAGAAATGAATGGGAGCGGACCGCACATGCACGGCCCGGCTCCCATTCATTTCTATGAGCGGCGCGGGGAGCTGCGCCTGGTGGTGGCCGGACCCCCGGAAACCTGGGGTCCTCCAGTCGCAGCGCTCCCCGCTCCGTTCTGGATATAGGTGCGGGTCCCAGCGGTGGGACCCGCACCTATAAGACAATGGGGGCATATCCTAGCGATATGCCCCATTGTCTAAGATGAGAATACCCCTTTAAGGGAAAAAAAATCCTTCCTGACTCCAGTCAGGCAATCAGAATTACTCCCTGGATCAACAACCCCTCTCTAGTAACTATAACCTGTAATATTATTACCCTCCAGAAATACATCCAGGCCCCTCTTGAACTCTCTTAGTGAACTTACCATCACCACCTCCTCAGGCAGAGAGTTCCATAGTCTCACTGCTCTTACCGTAAAGAATCCTCTTCTATGTTTGTGTACAAACCTTCTTTCCTCCAGACGCAGAGGATGTCCCCTCGTCACAGTCCTGGGGATAAATAGATGATGGGAGAGATCTCTGTACTGACCTCTGATATATTTATACATAGTTATTAGATCTCCCCTCAGTCGTCTTTTTTCTAAAGTGAATAACCCTACTTTGGATAATCTTTCTGGGTCCTGTAGTCCACCCATTCCAGTTATTACTTTAGTTGCCCTCCTCTGAACCCTCTCCAGCTCTGCTATGTCTGCCTTGTTCACAGGATCCCAGAACTGTACACAGTACTCCATGTGTGGTCTGATTAGTGATTTGTAAAGTGGCAGGACTATGTTCTCATCACAGGCATCTATGCCTCTTTTGATGCAACCCATTATCTTATTGGCCTTGGCAGCAGCTGTCTGACACTGGTTTCTGCAGCTTAAGGCCCTTTTAGACGGGCCGATGTGTCTCCCTGCCCGAGCGCCGATCAGCGATATCGGCGCTCGGGCAGGGAGCCTTTACACGGCCCGATTAATCGAGCGCCGGGCCGCACGAGTGATCGCTGTATCACTCGTGCAGCCGGGAAGCTCCATACTGTCAGGCACATATCTCCTGTTTACACAGGCCGATGTGCGCCCGACAGATTGGATCTTTTGTAGAAACCAAAAGATCCAATCAGCCGACGAACGAGCGTTTTGCTCGTTCGTCGGCTGATTAGGGCCACTTTTACACGGGCCGATTATCGGCACTAGCGTTCCTAGGAACGATTTTTCGGCCGATAATCGGCCCGTGTAAAATGACCTTTAGTTTGCTGTTCACTAAAATTCCTAGGTCCTTTTCTATGTCAGAGTTACCCAGTGCTTTACCATTTATATAAACTAATCCTAAAATATATCCTATATATATGATAAATAATCCAAAAATGTATCCCTAGCCAAATTCATTTCCTTTTTTTTTCTTTCCTGCTTCCAAGTGTGTGTGTTGTTTTTTTTTTTTTAAAATTTCCCATTCATATAGAAATATGGGGTCTTTGTTTTTGCAGGACTACTTTTAATGGCACTATTTAGTTTACCGTATCTTGTCTTTGTGGCCGGAAACTGACAAAGGGAAAAAAAAAATTCCTCCATGGTTTTTGTTTTTACAGCATTCACTATGCGCTAAAAACGACATGATGAGCTTATTCTATAGTTCAGTACAATTACGACGATACCAAATTTATATAGTTTCTATTCTATTTTACTACTTAAAAAAATAAAAATAAAAACCTTTTGCATCGCTGTCATAGGGTAGGATAATTTTGTATGTGTGCGGCATTGATCACCATACGGTGACACATGAGGTGCTTACAGGTCAGTAGTACAGGCTCGGGCCATGTTCACATATCAGGTGTAATGGAAAGTCCTGCACCTCTTCTGTGTTTTTTGATTTAATAATTTAATGATGAGGTGCCTGGCGCTGTCAATCAAAGCAGCAACACCGGGACTGACTACAGAACTGAGAGGAGCTTGTCTGCATATTAAGAAAAAGTATCATAGCTATGGAATGGAGTTCATCTGATTTGGCCTATCTGGATACTGCCATTTACCGCTAGATACCGTTGACGGGAAGTGCCGGTTTTTGGCTGGACAACAACCTTTGTATTCAACATTTATTGTTTTGGTTTTTTTTTCCCAGCCAAAGCCGGCTTTTCACTGGAATGTGTCCTCCAGGTCCCATTATAGCCAATGGGGTCCGGATGTGAACTGCAGCATCCAGCTAGGCCGGATCTGGTGAACTTTGCCAGGCTGATCTCGGCCAGAACAGCCTGCTGGATCCGTTAAAGGGCATCTGTCAGCAGTTTTGTACCTATGACACTGGCTGACCTGTTACATGTGCACTTGGCAGCTGAAGGCATCTGTGTTGGTCCCATGTACATATGTGCCCGTATTGCTGAGAAAAATTAGGTTTCATATTATGCAAATCAGCCTCTAGGAGCAACGGGGGCGTTACCATTACACCTAGAGGCTTTGAGGCTCTGCTGTCTATGCAACTGCTACAGCGTCTCCACTTTGAAAGGGTCAGGCATGGTGATGTGTACACTGCCTGGTCCTGTCAAAGTGCAGCGATACAGCAGTTGCAGAGAGCGGAGTCTCTAGGTGTAATGGCCACGCCCCCTTTGCTCCTAGAGACTCATTTGCATATAATAAAACGTCATTTTTCTCAGTAATGCGGGCACATATGAACACGGGACCAACACAGATGTCTTCAGCTGCCAAGTGCACATGTAACAGGTCAGCCAGTGTCATAGGTACAAAACTGCTGACAGATGCCCTTTAAATGGATGTGTGCACCTACCCTTAGGCCTCTTTCACATGGTCAGTATTTTGCATCAGTATTTGTAAGCCAAAACCAAGAGTGGGACCAAAACACAGAAGAGGCACAAATATGTCTATTATACCTTTTCTCTGTAGGTTCCACTCCTGGTTTTGGCTTACAAATACTGACCGTGTGAAAGAGGCCTAAGGGTTTAACACCTCTCTAAATGTCCCCAAGTGATCAGTCTGATTACCAACAGAAAACCTCTGATTTTCCAAGCCTGTGGTGTATGGACTGACCAGATCTTGCCTTTGATCGTCCTTGGCCATCATAGCTATAGGTCTAGGTAGACGTACTTTCTGTTGCTGAGCTCTAATTTTTTTACTAATTATGTAGAAAATATACCCTTGGCCAAGGCTAGGATTCCCCAGTGTCCCAAACCATTCAGTAGATGTCCTTCATTGCCTTCACATGACCTCTGGAAACTATGCTGGATGCTGAGCCGACAGACCCAAAGCTTCAGTTGAGCTAAAATAATGTTTTTACATGAGCGTTAGCTAGGGGAGGAATATTTCTCAATTTAGGGAAAGGAAATCTACAAATTAGAAACATGCTGACAGATAAGGAAATAGATTGGAGGAAGTCTGACCTTGATCAAGTTGACACAGCTCACGTTTCATGCGAGGCATGTCCTGTACCGCTGCGAGGAGAAGAGGATAGATATTGATGATGGCGTATATTTTACACGTACACTTTGATGTCAGAAATACCTGTCTTCCTGAAGTCCGAGGAGGAATGTGGATGTCAATGTGATGTGCCTGCCATCGGGATCGGGCTTGGAGGCATTCTTTACAGTACGCTTATTATTGGGAAGCCTTCTCTGTGTCCTGGTATAAAGTTCTAGGCCGTAAGACTGTTCTTCTACCTTTCACCTCTAGCTCCCTTCCTCCTACTAAATATATAACACTGGTTCATTTTGTTCTTTTACATTTAGTCTGAAGTACTATTTTTTTCAGTTCAAGGGATTTTTAGATTGATGACCTATCCTCAGGTTTCCATATATCAGTCACATGACCTAGGTACAGCTTCGTCCCATTCAAGTGAATAGGGCAGAGCTGCAGTACCAAGGACAGTCACTATACAATGTAGGGCGCTATGTTGGGTAAGGATAGTTTCACACTAGCGCAGAGGATAGATCATTAATATTAAAAGCCCAGAGAACCCCTATAAGCATGCTTAAAAATCTGATTAACAAGTGTTTTCATTATAGTAGTTATATTCTTGTACATAGGAGCAGTATTATAGTAGTTATATTCTTGTACACAGGAGCAGTATTATAGTAGTTATATTCTTGTGCATAGGAGCAGTATTATAGTAGTTATATTCTTGTACATAGGAGCAGTATTATAGTAGTTATATTGTACATAGGAGCAGTATTATAGTAGTTATATTCTTGTACATAGGGAGCAGTATTATAGTAGTTATATTCTTGTACATAGGGAGCAGTATTATAGTAGTTATATTCTTGTACATAGGAGCAGTATTATAGTAGTATTTACATAAGCAGTATATATTCTTGTACATAGGAGCAGTATTATAGTAGTTATTTCTTGTATTCTTGTACATAGGAGGCAGTATTATAGTAGTTATATTCTTGTACATAGGGAGCAGTATTATAGTAGTTATATTCCTTGTACATAGGGAGCAGTATTATAGTAGTTATATTCTTGTACATAGGGAGCATGTATTATAGTAGTTATATTCTTGTACATAGGAGGCAGTATTATAGTTAGTTATATTTCTTGTACATAGGGAGGCAGTAATTATAGTAGTTATATTCTTGTACATAGGGAGCAGTCATTATAGTAGTTATATTTGTACATAGGAGGCAGTATTATAGTAGTTATATTCTTGTACATAGGAGGCAGTATTATAGTAGTTATATTCTTGTACATAGGGAGCAGTATTATAGTAGTTATATTCTTGTACATAGGGAGCTGTATTATAGTAGTTCTATTCTTGTACATAGGAGCAGTATTATAGTAAGTTATGTTCCTTGTACATAGGAGCAGTATTATAGTAGTCTATATTCTGTACATAGGAGCATTCTTGTACATAGGAGCAGTATTATAGTAGTTATATTCTTGTACATAGGAGGCAGTATTATAGTAGTTATATTCTTGTACATAGGAGCAGTATTATAGTAGTTATATTCTTGTACATAGGAGTTCTGGCAACATGGGGTTAATGTGTGAATTTTATATATATATTTTTTTTTTTTGCATGATATTGAAGTGGTATGATATTGCAATGTTTTTCTTGGTATAAAAATTGAATCAAAATTCTAGTATTATGACAAGTGTGCGCCCTAAGGTTCCATTGTGTAAAAAAAAAAAAACACACGGTACATATTTTATTTATTTTTGAAGGGTGTACGTTACGTTAAACTTAGGCTTCATTCACACGACCGTATTTTGTTTCCGTGTCCGTTCCGTTTTTTTTGCGGACCGTATGTGGAACCATTCATTTCAATGGGTCCGCAAAAAAAACGGAAGGTACTCCGTTTGCATTCCGTTTCCGTATGTCCGCATTTCCGTTCCGCAAAAAAGATAGAACATGTCCTATTCTTGTCCGTTGTGCTGACAAGGATAGGCATTGTTACAATGGATCCGCAAAAAAAACGGACACGGATACCATACGGAACGTCATCAGTTTTTTTTGCGGATCCGCAATTTGCGGACCGCAAAACACATACGGTCGTGTGAATGAAGCCTTAGTGCATTATGTGATGTGAACCTGTCTTACATGGTAAAAAATTTAAATGTTTGTTTTTATGTATTTTTTTTCTAACATTTTATAATCTCTTTTTAACTTCCCCTTGGTTCTTGGCATTGCCTTTTTCTATATAAAGTAATGCTCATGTGGTTCAATTACATCAGTTTGGTCTATTAATTCCTGGGATATCCGTTCAGACTATAAAAAGACTTGTAATAGACGCTTGCTTATTTTTTTTTTATTTTTCCATTTGTGAGAACTCGACAAACTCTTTACAAGAAGCCTGATCTTTAATCTGTGTGAACGAATAGATGATGATTCTGTGAGCAGGTCCCGGCCACTTTACTGGAAACTTCTGTATTCTGTCCGGCCTCGTAGAGGACATGACATCAGCAGACGAGATACCAGTAAGTCACCCGGCATTGGGGAAATGGAAGTAATTAATGGGAGCCATAATTAGATGACTGAGCATTTTCTTCCTTCATTTGTTCCCCCCCCCATCTATTAGCCTCCTCAGAGATTAGGAGAGCCGTACATCAGTCACGTGGCCTAGTTTCAGGTCAGCCCCATTGAAGTGAATGGGATTGGGCTGCAATACAAAGTACAGCCCCTGTGCTTGGGAGAGATGCAGACCTCCAGTGAGCGCAGCGGCTCCTGTAACAGGTGACCAGTGGGGGTGCCAGGTGTCAGACCTCCACCAATCCGAAAATGATGACCTATCCTTTGCGATACAGTAATGTGAACATCTAACACTTGCACGTTTCAAGACAGGAGCCCCCTTGGTCATAGAAACGTGGCTTCCACCACTTAATTTATGCTAAGATCTCATGTATGGCAAGCCAGTTAGATCTGCTAATACACAAGTGTTAACAACTTTTACCTTGTATTGGGTGCAGACATGAGTCATTTAATACGTGTTAGTGGATCTAATTACATTGCCATTCCCGTACTTCTTAAATACGTGGCTTCTACTTTCTGCACGTGGTGTGTGTGTGTATGTATGTGTATATATATATATATATATATATATATATATATATATATATATATATATATATATAGTGTCTTGCGAAAGCATTCGTCCCCCTGGAACTTTTCAACCTTTTGCCACATTTCAGGCTTCAAACAAAAAGATATAACATTTTACATTTTTGGTGAAGAATCAACAAGTGGGTCACAATTGTGAAGTGGAACAAAATTTATTGGATCATTTACACTTTTTTTGTAATAATAAAACTGAAAAGTTGGGCGTGCAAAATGATTCGGCCCATTTACTTTCAGTTCAGAAAACTCACTCCAGAAGTTGATCTCTGAATGATCCAATGTTGTCCTAAATGACTGATGAAGATAAATAGAATCCACCTGTGTGTAATCAAGTCTCCGTATAAATGCACCTGCTCTGTGATAGTCTCAGGGTTCTGCATCATGAAGACCAAGGAACACACCAGGCAGGTCCGTGATACTGTTGTGGAGAAGTTTAAAGCCGGATTTGGATACCAAAAGATTTCCCAAGCTTTAAACATCCCAAGGAGCACTGTGCAAGGATCATATTGAAATGGAAGGAGTATCAGACCACTGCAAATCTACCAAGACCCGGCCGTCCCTCTAAACTTTCATCTCAGACAAGGAGAAGACTAATCAGAGATGCAGCCAAGAGGCCCATGATCACTCTGGATGAACTGCAGAGATCTACAGCTGAGGTGGGAGAGTCTGTCCATAGGACAACAATCAGTCCAACACTTCACAGATCTGCCCTTTATGGAAGAGTGGCAAGAAGAAAGCCATTTCTCAAAGATATCCATAAAAAGTCTTGTTTACAGTTTGCCACAAGCCACCTGGGAGACACCAAACATGTGGAAGAAGGTGCTCTGGTCAGATGAAACCAAAATCCAACTTTTTGGAAACAATGCAAAACTATATGTTTGGCGTAAAAACAACACAGCTCATCACCCTGAACACACCATCCCCACTGTCAGACATGGTGGTGGCAGCATCATGGTTTGGGCCTGCTTTTCATCAGCAGGGACAGGGAAGATGGTTAAAATTGATGGGAAGATGGATGGAGCCAAATACAGGACCATTCTGGATGAAAACCTGTTGGAGTCTGCAAAAGACCTGAGACTAGGACAGAGATTTATCTTCCAACAAGACAATGATCCCAAACATAAAGCAAAATCTACAATGGAATGGTTCAAAAATAAACATATCCAGGTCTTAGAATGGCCAAGTCAGAGTCCAGACCTGAATCCAATTGAGAATATGTGGAAAGAGCTGAAAACTGCTGTTCACAAACGCTCTCCATCCAACCTCAAAGAGCTCGAGCTGTTCTGCAAGGAAGAATGGGCAAGAATTTCAGTCTCTAGATGTGAAAAACTGATAGACATACCCCCAACATGTATAACTCGGAGAACCCCTTTAAGCAGATGCCATACAGTAGCATCTGTTCACCATAGAGTTTCATTGTTTAAAAAAAATATATAGATTTTTTTTTTTCACCAGAGTCTGCAGGATGATAAAAAAAAAAAAACGTGGTGTGCTTTTTTTTTTTTTTTATGTATATGTCAATCCAATCCACGAACCCAGCCTAACTCGCACTAAACACACATTAATCTGAGACGTTCTATAGGGCTATACCGCGTAAAGACGTCACATACTGCAATAACCATACTGCACTATGACCAGAGCCCTTTTCATTCACGTCTCAGATCAGGTTTGTCCTGACTTCCATGCATACCACATCTTTGGCAGTCATTCAACACCATGCAAGCAATGTAGCAAAGCTGCCACGAGAGGGACATCAAAGTCTAAGGTCCAAAAGGAGCAGTATTTCTGAAGTGCTGCTGAGTGACATGTCAGCCTCCCGGCCCACGATACCTCTTGCCCTATGTGATGCATCCAGCGTATAGAGGATGACAAATCCACTGCTTGTAACTGCTGACTGGCATATAATGCCGAGGCTTAGAGTGTCATGTCGTCTCATCCTATGTCTGGGTCGTGCAATTCCTCCTGCTATTCACCTTCTGTTATTTTTTTTCGTTGCGCTGGTTTCCTGTTATTAACACTTAGTCTCCTGACACGTACAGAATGGGTCTGGGGCACAAGACGCAGGAACTCAGTGTGAAGTGGAATTTAAATAAATGTTTACCCAGAGCAGATTTGGGATTTGTGTAACGTCATTAATCCTTGTCTCGGAGCGATCCGCGGGCGCTGCTCCGTGTTTGGTCACTTCTCAGGACTGTTATTCTGTAATTGACAACGTGCTTCCAACTTTTTCCTTCTCCCATGGGAGCTATCACAGTTCCTACCTTGCCTGGTGAACACGTTTAGCTATCAAGTATGCAGAATGTGATCCACGTTATCTTCTCTGGTGGTGGGTCTACTCCACCATTGTCCTCTAGGACAGGACTTCTCAGCCTCTTTCTACCCGGGCCCTCAATTCTTGCCTAAAATTGACTGTTTTCTCATTTTGTCTCCTGGACCTAGGAAAACTTTTTGAAGTTGTTCTCCAGGACTTTTAGGGCTCTTTCACACAAGCGAGTTTTCTACCTGGATGAGATGCGTGTTGCGAACAGACAGCACCTGGACTGAAGCCTGACCCATTCATTACAATGGGTCTGCGTACATGCAATCTCTAAGTTCAGGAAAAAGCATGTTCTATATCTGGGACCAACAACCTCCAGCACTCTAGGTGAAACTACATCTCCCATCATGCACACTTGCTTGGCTACTATCAATATAAGGGCCGTTTTTGCGGTCCACAACACATGGATAACGGCTGTGTGAGTTCCACATTTTGCAAAATGTAACATCTGGGCCATAATAGAACAGTCCTATCCTTGCTGTAATGCGAACAAGAATAGGACATGTTCTATATTTTTGCGGATGCCACGGAACGGTGCGCTGTCCATATCTTTTGTGGCCCCATTGAAATGAATGGCTCGGCCTCCAACCTGCAAAAAAATCGGATGCGGACATAAAAAAGCACTGATCAGCTGCTTTAGGGATCCACCACTCACCGGATCTCTGGTCAGTGCTCTGGACTCCCAGCAGCTCACCGGATCTCGCTGTACATCTTATAGCGGTTGTGCTTGGTTTCGCAGCTCAGCCCCATTCATGTCAATAGGACTGAGCTGCAACTAGGGCTAGGCCATGTGATAGATATACTGTGACGTCACATGGCCCAGGAAGAGGCCGTGGCACTGATGGAGTGCCTGACCTCTTCTAACTCTTAAGGATAGGTCACCCATATCAGATCGTCAGAGTTTCAATGCCTGGGACCCCTGCTGATCAACTGTTTGAGGAGGCAGTGACGTACCAGTGACCGCCACATCTTCCTAGTAGCTCACAAACCAAAACATATTCCCTTGGATACTGGCTGTTCTTGTTAATTGAATGGACCTGAACTGCACCTAGGTCATGTGATGAGACAATGTCACATCAGTGCCCTAATAAGAGGCTGTGGCGCTCTGGTGCTGGGAGTCTGACCCCTGCCGATCTAATATTGATGCCCTGTCTTGAGTGTAGACCATCAATATCAGAATCTCGGTAACCCCCATTTTTAGTTTTGCTTATTGCAAAATCTTGTAGACCGTATTTCCTTCTGAAAGAAAACTCCCCAGTAAGGACAACTCAAGAACTTGTGTTTACTGGTCCTGTACTTGACAGTCTTCATCAGGAGATACATTCATAGCTCTCTTCTTTGCAGCCATGCGTTGGGGAGAACTGGGGGGTGGGGGTGTTGGTGGTCAGGACCTCTGATTGGTGTGGTTAGGTGATAAATGTCCATTGTGGGGAAAATATCTTTAACTATGTAAAGTACTGTTCTAATATCACAGTGGCCCACCGGCGAACCTGTCTGTTCTGTGGGCTCCATGGTATATCTGAAGACTCTTACAACTCTTTGGAATCCTACATCAATCTTTCTTCACCGGAATAAAATGTGTAGAAGTTATACTTCAGATTATTTATTGTAAAATAAGAATTGCTATTTTTTTTCTTTTTAATAACCTAAGCCCAGGTCATCCTATACTGACAAGGCCCTGGGCATCTGCTTAGGTTTCCTCGTGCATAGTTGGGTCCTGCAGGGGACATTAAGCTTTTGTAGATCACAGGAATTATGTTTCAGCTCAAGGTCAGTCTTTATAATCTTGGTGCTTTAGGAGAAGGAAGTCTGTAATGTGGGATTCAATATCTATTCCCACAAGTTTCTAAACCCAGCTCCACATATCTAATTATCCTCCTCTGAAACCTTGGTGATGACATATCCTATGGGTGTCTTCTCTTGGAGTCCTGCTTGTGTAGAAGTTTTTCAAAAATGTGCAACTCAAATGCATTCTGTAAACGTCGATTTTTCTTATTGGTATCTAGATACCGGACTTTCAGTCTCTTCTCTTAGTGACTCCATAAATACATTTTTGAAATCTAGGGCTTCCTGGTTAGTCCATAGCAGGATCTGCTCTCATTTCTTGTTTAGGCTTGGTCGCAACCTGGTGCCGAAGTGTTCATTTTGGGACTGATGCGTTAAGGAAGTTGTCTCATTTGAGGAAAGCCATTTTCGAATACAGATTTTGGTAGAGGTGTCATCCATTTAGGACCTCCTTAATTGGAGCTGAGATCGGCAGAACAGCCTCCTAGAGCATCCCTTGCTATGAAGGATCAGGCATATCCATACTGTAGGTCACATGGACAACCTAGTAAATAAGTAAGAACTGTTGTGCTTCATTTGTCCAGTATTTTACGCCCCACAGATTACAGATGGTGGCTTTGGATCACAGTAGCATGGAGTACTGTAGGTTCTTCTAGTTTCTCATGTTCTAGTTTCTCATCATCTTCTTGTAGCTCATGTAAAGACCATGGTGTAGGTCAATGTGGACCTATGTATGTGTCCTCTGTTTATATTACTATTATTTAACTTTTTTTCTTTTCATTTTGAGAATCATATTGGTGAGGGGGATGGGGTACTGTGTGGAGACCTATTTTTCAGGTAAATTCCCCATGGAAAAAATTGTACAAAATACATCAGACCAGCCAAGCGGACTCCCATCTGTAGACAGCTGTTTCGGGGTTTGTCCCATTTCAGTACAGAGCGGGGCTACTGGTTAGCTGGAGGAGAATCAATGAGAAACCGTACCCTCCCAAGCTGCGTCTAAGACCTTTCATCCAGCCAAGCATTACCCTCCTCTGTACAGATGAGCGGCAAGATCCCCGAAACAGCTGTCTACAGATGGGTGTCTCTGGTATGATCTAATTTGAAACCATATTGAAACGGAACGGACATAGTTTATATGATATAAAAAAGTTTATGTATTTTTTTTCTGTGGAACAAAAGGAACAAAACCTATGGTCTTGTTTTATGTGTGCAGCAAGCGTCAGGCAAGTATGTGGAGTAAATCTGAAGCCCTTTTATAATTCCTGGCCCTGGACATGGGGCTTCTACATAGAAGCAGAGAAAACACCCGATAGTTCAGCGTCCTTGCACCTGGAAGTTATCCTATACTGCCTCAATCAGTCAATGCTTTTGAAGTCTTAAGTAACTAGAACATATATTGTCCTAAGAGCTTACATGACGCCTGGTATTCGCCATTATAAATCACTCAACTTGCTCTGAAAATTACACTCTGTTGTGATGATGTGAAGTCAGCTGGCAGCTGCATCCTTTACAAGTGCTTGATCTGCTCCAGCCAGTTTCCTACAGCGTTTAGCTAGTTCTGTATTGTGAACACTCCTTGATACCGTGACCTCAACATGTCAAATGTTTCAGCGGTTTTCCTGCTGTA
This sequence comes from Rhinella marina, assembly GCA_900303285.1. Lineage (NCBI taxonomy): Eukaryota > Metazoa > Chordata > Amphibia > Anura > Bufonidae > Rhinella > Rhinella marina. Next base: position 381,456 of record ONZH01027393.1, on the reverse strand, counting down.
AAATGAATGTTTGTCGCTCTGGTGGAGGCCTCACCATAAGTACAAATGTTTATGGCTTGTACTGTAAGGCTGGCCATACATATCAGATCTGTGTCGACTGAGTCTGCCAAATTGGGTGGGTTCAGCCAACTAGATAATGTGTACAGGACCTCCCGACCAGCTGGTGTCGGGGGTACAAAAGGACTACCCCAATCTTTTTGATTCCAGGGAGAGGCGTCTGGCAGCATTCTCTGTTCTCCTCGTTCACTACATATTCATGCTCGGCTGAGTATGCACATGTATGGGAGGATCAGAAGAGATACTTCGGCCAACCGTTGTCTCGTATATGGCCACTTTATATAATGGAACTGGAAATCTGGTGTGGACAAATAGGTGGTCTGTTGGAGGAGGCTTCACTGTATTGGTTGGTATTCCATATCCATTAGGTGAAGTCACTCTATATAGTAGGTAGTATTGTAGCATCATTCATTTGAAAGGTTTAATCAAAAGTCTACCCCATGACCCCTATTTTTTGTTAGTTTCAAGTTATTTTTGCCTCTTGACCTCAGTATAGTGGTGCACTAGAACCGTGGTCTCAACCAGTAGCAACCCAGCCTTTGGTATCAACTCCCAGTATGCATGCAGCATATTGCAGTTTCTTCTTGAAGCCGTGTTCCTCAGTGTCCTCTCCATGTGGTCTGTGATGGTATCTACTCATCATGGTGCTTGTTGTCCAACCATAACAACTTATCACCTATCCACGAGATACTTTTCACCTTTTCAACCACTGCTAAACCACCGATATCAAGAATGGGGTCCCTAAGTCCCAACAGTCCCGCCAATGCACTTCCCTCATCTCTATGGGACCTCCAGATATTCCTTAGTGCTGTATTGCCTCAGACAGTCCCATAGAGACGAATGTATCAGCAGTGCACCCATGTAATCATCTCTTCATTCACCCAGGGGAACTCTGTTCTTTTGTTCTATACAGCCCTGATAATGCGTCTAAAACTTAGGGGGTCATTTATTAAGCTGAAATACATTTTATATTATATATTTTATACATATACAGTATATACATATAGCGGTACTATATTCTGCAGCAAGAGAACATACAAACTCCATGCAGATGTTGCCCTTGGTTGGATTCGAACCTAGGACCCCAGAGCTGCAAGGCACCAGCGCTAACCACTGAGCCACCGTGCTGCCCTATTAGGCATATTTCAGGCTCAGATTGTCGCAGCTAGTTGCGCCGCAATCTATGCCTTCTCCCTGCTCGTGCCAGGTCCAAAAAAGTGGGCGTCGTAGAGGACTGGCTGGTCGGCAGGCCCATCTCATTTACCATTTTCAACGCCTGTTTCGGGCATAGAAAAATGTCTACGTGTAAGGCCCCTTTCACACGAACGTGACGGGTTAGGTCCAGATGAGTTCAGGAAAACTCACACCATTTTGCAAGCAAGTTCAGTCAGTGATTGCGTTCAGTTTTTTCCGCGCGGGTGCAATGCGTTTTGATGCGTTTTTCACGCGCGTGATAAAAAACTGAAGGCTTACAAACAACATCTCTTAGCAACCATCAGTGAAAAATACATTGCATCCGCGCTTGCTTCAGGATACAATGCGTTTTTCACTAAAGCCCCATTCACTTCTATGGGACCAGGGCTGCGTGAAAAACACAGAATATAGAACATGCTGCATTTTACACGCAACACAGAACTGACGCGTGAAAAAAACGCTCATGTGAACAGACCCATTGAAATGAATGGGTCAGGATTCAGTGCGGGTCACGCATTACACCCGCGCGGAAAACTCGCTCGTGTGAAAGGGGCCTAAGACGGCTTGAAAGCCCTCTTACATTTTAGAAATGGCAAAGGATCTGCCAAAGTTAAGAAGAGGCCAGCGCCTCTTCATAACTTTGCCAGAACCACCGCAAGCTTAGGGATTTATTAAGATCGGCACTTAAAACTTTGGTCTTTGGCAAATAAATGTGCCCCTTAGTCTCCTGTTCTTCAACTGGAAGATGTTTCATCAGTACTTTAGTCCACGTATTTCAAGTTCTGAGGATCTCCTTCATGTACGTAAGCTCAGCTCTCAAGAGAGGTCCATTCTTCCCCCACCCTTTTTTTTTTTTTTTTTTTTTTTTTTTCCTTTTTTACCAAAAAAACATGAATTCATAACCTATACAAATCCAGAGTGGAGACGTCATATGAGCTGAACCTGGACAGATCTGTGGTTCTACACCTCCTTGTGTCCTGACAGCACTCGGCAGTTGTGTTTTTTATGAAGTCTGTGGACTTTTTTTTTCTTACTGTAGTTTTATATCTTCGCTCACTGGTGCCAACGTCTCCTTTTTATCCTCCTGCGTTTGCCACAACTTGCTTTTGTAACTAATTACTGTTTGATTAAGCAAGCTGTGGGGTAAACAGGCTGAGCTGGCCGGACGGCGATACGGAGCAGCGCTGAATGTCTGCAGGCACCAAGTAATCCAGCAGCCCCGGAGGCTGGGGAGCCTTTGTAACCGCGAAGAAGCCACTGGATCTATTATCACTTGTAAACCATTTATAGACCTTGTAAAAATCATGCTAGCATTCATGGCTACCAGCTCTATAATTTATAGCAGGAGCTTCAAGTTAATGACTTGTGTCTCGAGATTAGCACTGTTCTTCAGGACTTGAGGAGATGTTCTACATGGAGAAGGACAGCTCATTGACTGCCATGCAATTTGCATATGCAAGAAGTAAGCAGATTCCTTTTGTGAAGCCGTGTTTTACGCTTCTAATGAGTGAGAAGAGCCCGACACATTGTGTATAGTATTTTATGGCGGCGGTGGTACTATCAGTGTTAATGTTTTTGGAAGGAGGGGTGTGAGATTCAGGACATGCCACTCCTCCAGCATCTCAAGTGTCTGTTTTGTCTGGACTCCCCTCACGCAGCATTCTTCTGCAAAAGAGAGAAAAAAAAAATTTCAAGGCTGTCGTCTAGAGCACTGGGTCAAAGAATATGGCTTTTTTTTTTTTTCTGAAGAACAGACAGGAGGGGGATTTATGTTTTATTCACCATTTTATTTCACATCAAAGAATAGGCATCTCTGAGAGCAGCTCGCGGTGTCCTACAGTCTGATCATAAGCCATGGAGATATGGCGTTTTCTTCAGCCTGGGAAGAAGAATTCTTCTGCTTGCAAACACTTGTCTGCTTTGAAAGTTTAACACCCTGAATGCAGACAGACTGAGCCGTGCGCCGAAATTTAAAATACGAAGGAAATTGTTTAATTGCTCAGTAATTGAGTAAGTCAGCGGCGTTTAGGCTTTGAACTTTTTTTTTTTTTTTTGTTCCTTCTTGCTCGGAGAGTTATTTACGCTAAGCGTCCGGATTAATAGTCCCGAAATAAAAAATGGATTTCTATTCTGTGCTCATGTTTTTCTCATTAAAAAAAATATATATATATCTGAAAACAAAAAAGCTGGTGATAAAGACCGGATTCAAATTTTTTAATTTTTGTTGTATTTATAGTTCATTTTATTTTTGCAATAAATGTGATTTTAAAAATTTCTAGAAATATTATTGAAGGAGAAAAATAAAATGTAGCCAAAGATTCAAGCCATAATAAACTGAGTGAGGAAATGAAAAGGGTTATCCAAAATTGACCACCCCTTTTGAGAGAATAGAAAACAAAAACTCCATGGTATGGCTTCTTTAACCACAATCGATTCATTTTAAAGGGAGTCTTTCACCTCTTTTTCCCCTATATAACTAACAGCAGTGCCCCACAGAAGATTACAGACACATCCCAGACATACCTGTGTGCACTGTGTGTCTGTATTACATGTCACATCCCAGACATACCTGTGTGCACTGTGTGTCTGTATTACATGTCACATCCCAGACATACCTGTGTGCACTGTGTGTCTGTATTACATGTCACATCCCAGACATACCTGTGTGCACTGTGTGTCTGTATTACATGTCACATCCCAGACATACCTGTGTGCACTGTGTGTCTGTATTACATGTCACATCCCAGACATACCTGTGTGTACTGTGTGTCTGTATTACATGTCACATCCCAGACATACCTGTGTGCACTGTGTGTCTGTATTACATGTCACATCCCAGACATACCTGTGTGCACTGTGTGTCTGTATTACATGTCACATCCCAGACATACCTGTGTGCACTGTGTGTCTGTATTACATGTCACATCCCAGACATACCTGTGTCTGTGTGTGTGTGTATTACATGTCACATCCCAGACATAACCTGTGTGCACTGTGTGTCTGTATTACATGTCACATCCCAGACATACCTGTGTGCACTGTGTGTCTGTATTACATGTCACATCCCAGACATACCTGTGTGTACTGTGTGTCTGTATTACAGGTCACATCCCAGACATACCTGTGTGCACTGTGTGTGTATTACATGCCATATCCCAGACATACCTGTGTGCACTGTGTGTCTGTATTACATGTCACATCCCAGACATACCTGTGTGCACTGTGTGTCTGTATTACAAGGTCACATCCCAGACATACCTGTGTGCACTGTGTGTCTGTATTACATGTCACATCCTAGACATACCTGTGTGCACTGTGTGTGTCTGTATTACATGTCACATCCCAGACATACCTGTGTGCACTGTGTGTCTGTATTACATGTCACATCCCAGACATACCTGTGTGCACTGTGTGTCTGTATTACATGTCACATCCAGACATACCTGTGTGCACTGTGTGTCTGTATTACATGTCACATCCTAGACATACCTGTGTGCACTGTGTGTGTCTGTATTACATGTCACATCCCAGACATACCTGTGTGCACTGTGTGTGTCTGTATTACATGTCACATCCCAGACATACCTGTGTGCACTGTGTGTGTCTGTATTACATGTCACACATCCTAGACATACCTGTGTGCACTGTGTGTCTGTATTACATGTCACATCCAGACATACCTGTGTGCACTGTGTGTGTCTGTATTACATGTCACATCCCAGACATACCTGTGTGCACTGTGTGTCTGTATTACATGTCACATCCAGACATACCTGTGTGCACTGTGTGTCTGTATTACATGTCACATCCCAGACATACCTGTGTGCACTGTGTGTCTGTTACATGTCACATCCCAGACATACCTGTGTGCACTGTGTGTCTGTATTACATGTCACATCCCAGACATACCTGTACATGTGTGTGTCTGTATTACATGTCACATCCCACTGTGTGCACTGTGTGTGTGTGTATTACATGTCACATCCCTAGACATACCTGTGTGCACTGTGTGTGTGTATTACATGTCACTGTATTACATGTCATGTGACACTGTGTGCACATGTGTGTGTGACATACCTGTGTGTGCACTGTGTACATGTCACATGTCCCATTACATGTGACATGCACTGTGTGTCTGTATTACATGTCACATCCCAGACATACCTGTGTGCACTGTGTGTCTGTATTACATGTCACATCCCAGACATACCTGTGTGCACTGTGTGTTTACATGTCCCAGACATACCTGTGTACACTGTGTGTGACATGTGTACTGGACACTGTGCTGTGTGTGTGTGTATTACATGTCACGTCCCAGACATACCTGTGTGCACCTGGTGTGTCTGGTTATTACATGTCACGTCCCAGACATACCTGTGTGCACTTTGTGTGTATTACATGTCACATCCCAGAACATACCTGTGTGCACTTTGTGTGTATTACATGTCACATCCCAGACATACCTGTGTGCACTTGTGTGTGTATTAAGTCACGTCCCAGACATACCTGTGTACACTGTGTTGTGTGTGTATTACATGTCACGTCCCCAGACATACTGTGTGCACTGTGTGTGTGTGTGTATTACATGTCACTCCCAGACATACCTGTGTGCACTGTTGTGTCTGTATTACATGTCACATCCCAGACATACCTGTGTGCACTGTGTGTGTATTACATGTCACATCCCAGACATACCTGTGTGCACTGTGTGTGTGTGTGTATTACATGTCACATCCCAGACATACCTGTGTGCACTGTGTGTCTGTATTACATGTCACATCCCAGACATACCTGTGTGCACTGTGTGTCTGTATTACATGTCACATCCCAGACATACCTGTGTGCACTGTCTGTCTGTATTACATGTCCAGGAAAAGCACTTTTTTATTCTGTTGGAAAACAGCTCCCAAGTGCCCGGCTCTGTTGCTGATATTGCAAACCAGACTGAAGAGGGGAGGGCTGCTTTACCTGCTCATATCTTGGTGTTGGTAGCAGATAGAAAAATCATTCTGACCTTCTTTGCAAGCTGGCAATCCAAGTTTTCAAATGATACCAGAATCACAGCATTATATCCAGTATATCAAGATAGGTCATCCATATCTGATCGATGGGACTCCAACACCCGGGACCCCTGCTGATCAGCTGTTTGAGAAGGCAGCGGCGCTCACAGTAGCACCACAGCCTTCTCTCAGCTTTTCCTGGGCCATGTGATGACGCGTTCATTGGTCACGTGACCTAGGCGCTATTCAGCCCCATAGAAGTGAATGGGGTTGAGCTGCAGTACCATGCACAGCCACTATCCAATCTGCGGTGCTGTACTTGCTGAGCATGGAGAAGACCGCAGCACTTACAGGAGCTCCAGTACTTTCCCAAACCGCTGATCGATGGGGGTGTCGGACCCCACCAATCAGATACTGATGACCTATCCAGAGGATAGATCATCAGTATCAAAATCTCGGGAAAAACCCTTTTAAAGTGGAGTATAACGCCTATAGGCTTGTGTAGGCAGTGTCTGTGCCTCTGTGAACCCCCACACTGTCGAGCAGCCATTAAGGGGTGATGCCCTCAGCTCAGGTAATAATAATGGTCATAGTACCAATCAACCTGTGATCACTCGCCTTCTCACGAGGTTTTAACTTTAGTTGTCATAATTAGATTAGCAGGACCACAAGTATTGTCATACCATGTATGCTCAGGGACTATTGGGCTTTGCCACTAGAGGGCGTATTAATCAGTATGAGTGATTGTTGACATTAGTTACCAGTTTATAGGTCAGTTCACACTCAGCAGATTTGTTGCAGAAATGTCTGCGGCTGACAGCCTCTTCCATTTATCTGACGGACTGCAAGTAGTGACGTGTATATTTTTGTTTTTAAATTACGGTTGGTCATTTGGGTTTTTTTTATATGGGACGCTGATTCAGGGATTTATTCTATTTGAAGTTGGGAAGGATTTTTTCCCCATAAGGACTCGTGCACACAAACGTGTTTTCTTTCCGTGTGCGTTCCAACGGACAAGGATAGAACTGCTCTATTAGGGGCCAGCTGTTCCGTTCCAGAACAATACGGAATGCACGCAGACGTCATCCGTATTTTTTGCGGATCCTTTTTTGCAGACCGCAGATTACATACGGTCATGTGCATGAGGCCTAATATGGAGTAATTGGCAGCCGTCAGTGATGCTAATGTCTGTGAAGCGCTGCGGAATATGTCAGCGCTATATAAGTGATTAAAATAATCACAAAGGGGTTGTCTTGCCTTTGAATCAACATAGTAGGATTATAGATTTGACTTTAGGGACCTGTCTTTTTTTTCCAACCTTCTCAATAGAGATAAGCTGAATTCCCTTTAGAGTAATTCCGTCATAATAGAAGTCTATGGCCTGCATAACGGATTCCTCCGATGTAGGAGAGGACTCCAGCATAACGGAGACCGGACGGATCCGTTGTGCAGGCCATAGACTTCTATTATGACGGAATGAATAACGGAAAGCCTCTAAAGGCATTCCGTCATAGAACTGTTATGGTCCGTGGCAACAGAATCCATAACGCAATTCACCTTTTACCACAACCCGAATATGAACTTCAAAATCTAAAATTCGCTCATCCCTGCTTATCAACTCTGTAGGAAGGATAAGAGAGGTAGATGGACATATGCTGACAGAGATAATATTAGGGAGAGACAGACATGGAGGAAGGTGGAGGTAGGTAGGCATGAGAGAGATGAGGTAGGTAGGCATGAGAGAGATGAGGTAGGTAGGCATGAGAGAGATGAGGTAGGTAGGCATGAGAGAGATGAGGGAGGTAGGTAAGCATGAGGAGAGATGAGGGAGGCAGGCAGGCATGAGAGAGATGAGGGAGGCAGGCATGAGAGAGATGAGGGAGGCAGGCATGAGAGAGATGAGGCAGGCAGGCATGAGAGAGATGAGGCAGGCAGGCATGAGAGAGATGAGGGAGGCAGGCAGGCATGAGAGAGATGAGGGAGGCAGGCAGGCATGAGAGAGATGAGGGAGGCAGGCAGGCATGAGAGAGATGAGGGAGGCAGGCAGGCATGAGAGAGATGAGGGAGGCAGGCAGGCATGAGAGAGATGAGGGAGGCAGGCAGGCATGAGAGAGATGAGGGAGGCAGGCAGGCATGAAGAGAGATGAGGGAGGCAGGCAGGCATGAGAGAGATGAGGGAGGCAGGCAGGCATGAGAGAGATGAGGGAGGCAGGCAGGCATGAGAGAGATGAGGGAGGCAGGCAGGCATGAGAGAGATGAGGGAGGCAGGCAGGCATGAGAGAGATGAGGGAGGCAGGCAGGCATGAGAGAGATGAGGGAGGCAGGCATGAGAGAGATGAGGCAGGCAGGCATGAGAGAGATGAGGGAGGCAGGCAGGCATGAGAGAGGTGAGAAATACATTTGAAGATTCCATAATTGGCCGCCAGGGTATCTTAAAGGTGGCCTCCCTACTGCTCCATCAGACTGTGACCACTAATTCCAGACATATTGATTTCCCACAGATTATTGTATTAATGCTCTTATCTTACAAACCAGAAGTTTAGATACCAATAAAACATAAAACATCACAGTTGGGTGTGTAGGGACTGTTGGAAGGACATGAAGTAAAAAAAATAGTGTACAGTATGTAAAAAAACACAAGCAAGTAAATCATAGTATAATAATATTCTAAGTAAGTGTAAATTAAAAAAGTAGTAAGCGGTGTTACAGAACTGTATGAGAGCACAAGGATTACATCTAGCGGTTTTTATTTTTACTGTAAGGGGTATCATGCAGTCGTTGCCATATGTTCAGCACTGGCAGTTTTTTATCCGCCCGTACAGTGAGAACAGTAACGGATCGCCCCTAATTGGATAAACACAGTGAAAGTTTAAACTGCAAATGGAGCGTTGTCCTTAACGCGTGGGATCCCGTTATGTGGCCCTTATTCCATCCCTTTCTCCAATCAGGTGTGGAGCTCGGGGTCCTCTATTTATCTTCATTTAATAGGAAAATACCGCCTGACACTTCCCTAACGCCGCCCCCCGCTGGGATGGGCTGTTTGTTTTTTGCACTTTGGCTTTCATTTAAAACTTTGATAATCCTTATTCTTCGGGCCACTGCTAGGTCAACCCCGAATCTGCCAACAACAAATATTATGTTTACATTACCGGAGAGGTCACATGGTAAAACTAACAAAAAAAGTGCCCCCCCCCCCAGCGGGTGCTGTGTCATCCTGTGTCAGTTACACAGAAACAAACCTTCTCAAAGATAATATCAAAAATGAGAACTTTTTTAAAAAAATTTGAGAAACCTTTCCCTTTTTTTTTTTTTTTTTCCCCTTATGATTACCTCTGCTGTGATTAATACATTGTGGAGCCAGCCAAAAAAATCTGTACCTTAATCAAAGAAAAATAAAGTTTGACTTTTAAACACCTTGTGACTTTCTATGTTTTACATGCAGTGGAAGCGAATGCTGAGTATGTAATGTGTTGGGATTTTTTCCGTTTTTTCGTTTTTTTTTTTTTTATTATATAAAAATTATATTCAGTTATATAGCGCTGACATTCTGCAGCGCTTTACAGACATTAGCATCAAGCTTTCCCCATTGGGGCTCATATCTAAGTTCATATCAGTACGTGTGGGAAGAAATCAGAATACTCGGAGGAAACCCACACAAACACGGGGAGAACATACAAACTCCATGCAGATGTTGTCCTTGGCACTGAGCCACCGTGCTGCCCAGGTGTGTGTGTAATATATATAATTTGTTTTTTTTGTTTTGTTTTTTTGGGACCCACGCATTTCGCCACTGCCGGCTATTTTTTTTTTTTTCCGCCTTCATAAATAAAGATGTCACTAATAGGGTTGCACGATATATCGAAAACTCGGTACGGTTTCGGTACCTAGTGCGGTACCGAAGCTCGATACCGAGTTTTCTTGCAGTCCGATACTTAGAACATGGCGCGCGCATCACTTTAATGCGTTGCCCCATGTTCTAATATCTGCCTGCCATGCTGCCGCGCTGCCAGGGCCCCCGCACCCCCCTCAGATCAGCCCACCCAGGTCCCAGCCACTTAAAAAAAAAAATCATACTTACCTGTTCTGGCCGCCGCTGTCCTCACTGGTTCCGCGCTCCACCGTCTTCCCTGGCGCGCACTATGACCTGACGCAGCGTCAGGTCATAGTGAGCGCCGGCAGGCAAGAGAGTGGAGCGGGGAACCTGAGGACAGCGGCGGCGGCCAGAACAGGTAAGTATGATTTTTTAAAAGTGGCTGGGTGGGCTGATCTGAGGTCTGAGGGGGGCACAAGACACTGACCTGAGGTCCGAGGGGGGGGGGCACAACTCGCTGACCTGAGGTCTGATGGGGGCACATGGGGGCACAAGAGGCTGGTCTGATGGGGGCACAAGAGGCTGGTCTGATGGGGCACAAGAGGCTGGTCTGATTGGGGCACAAGAGGCTGGTCTGATGGGGGCACAAGAGGCTGACCTGAGGTCTGATGGGGGCACAAAGTGTTGATCTGAGATTTATTATCCCTGTACTGTGACATCACTGTGTTTATTATCCCTGTACAGTGACATCGCTGTGTGTATTATCCCAGTGCAGGATGAGGTAATAATTTCATTATTTAAAAAAAAAAAAGGCGTGGGGTCCCCCCTTTTTTTCCTTCACCAGCCAGATACAACCAGCAGCAGCAGCAGCCTGGCACTACCAGGGTGGGAAGGGACACGGTTATTGGCCCTTCCCAGCCTAATGGTACCAGCCTGCAGCCGCCCCAGAGCCAGACCCTCAATTTAGAAGGTCCGGTCCTGCAGGTACCTGGCTCTTCCCGGCACCCCTGGTGGCGGTGGGTGCCGAGGTAATAGATGTTGGGGTTAGTGCTGGCCTGCCATACCGGCAAGCACTAAGCCCAGAATTAGTAATCAGGGCCGTCTGTAGATAGCCATAATTACTAAAACTGTAGTATTGTTAAAAAAAAATACACACACAAGTATAAAACATTTTATTGAAATAAACACTCCCCCAGACCCCTGTTTGACCATTTTATTTAAAAAAAAAAAAAAAAGCTGGTCCGACGTAGTCCTCTGCATTCACGACCCTGAAAAATAGAAAACAAACACACAAACACAGACCACTTACCTCTTCCTGCACTGGGATAATACACACAGCGATGTCACTGTACACGGATAATAAACACAGTGATGTCACTGTACAGGGATAATAAACACAGTGATGTCACTGTACAGGGATAATAAACACAGTGATGTCACAGTACAGGGATAATAAACACAGTGATGTCACTGTACAGGGATAATACACACAGTGATGTCACTGTACAGGGATAATAAACACAGTGATGTCACTGTACAGGGATAATAAACACAGTGATGTCACTGTACAGGGATAATAAACACAGTGATGTCACCGTACAGGGATAATAAACACAGTGATGTCACAGTACACCTGTGCAAACAAGGCCTGGGGGGACCAAGATAAGGCTAGGGGCTACACTGAAAAGGGCCAGTGGCGCACAGATCAGGGGTAAGGGGCAGGGTCACAAGCAAGGTCCTGGGGGGGAAGGGGGGGGGGTGAGGGGTGCACAGATAAGGGCCAGGGTGGCGCACACAGGGGGCAGCAGAGACGACAACCAGAGAGGCACAGACAAAGAGGGAGTGGGGGCACAGATAAGGGCCCAGGGGCGCAGACCAGGAAGAGGCGTACAAAGACAAGGGCCAGATCCCAGGGGTGCAGACAGGGGCCAGGTAGGCACAGCCAAAGGGGCGCAGATAAGAGCCAGGGGCTGCATTGAAAGGGCCAGGGTGGTGCACAGAGCAGGGTCAAAAGCAAGGTCTGGGGGGGGGGGGTGAGGGGTGCACAGATAAGGGCCAGGGTGGCATTAATAGGTTTTTCTTTATTTTGGCGAGGTATCGAGTATCGTGATACTTTTGTACGTATCGGTATCGAACTCAAAATTCTGGTATCGTGACAACCCTAGTCACTAATAATGGTATTACCCTTCATGGCATGTGATTTCCGGTGATGACTTCTCATCCTTATTTTTTATGCACTGTGATTTATTTATTTTTTGTAGATTCTAATTAGGGATGACTGAATTAACTTTGGATGAAACATCCCAAGTTGATTCGCATAAAACTTCATTTCAATACTGTACAGAGCGAGCGCTCCGTAAGTGTTAGAATGTATTGGCTCCTATGAGCCAAAGTTATTACTTCGCAAAGTCTCGCAAGACTTCACGTAATAACTTCATCAATTGATTTGTACTGTAAAAAAAAAAAAACATTTCCCGAACTCTGGTTAGGTTCCAAGTGGTACCGAAGTCGGTTCGCTCATCCCTAATTATAATATCAAATAAAGATTTTCATACTTTGCACAATTATGGTATGTGAGCGCAGTCTTTTGTCGGATATTATATATATAATGATGCGACCTCAATGAGCTGGCTCATTGTCTTCCATGAAGATGAAATTAGGCCTGTGTTGTCCATGCAGAGGCACAATGACTGGATTAATGATGTTATTCAAGTAGTATGGGCTTGTCCCTGTACCATTCACTAAGTGTAGGGCAGTTCTGTATTGACTAGTCACATCTGTCCACGCTGTAACACCACCACCAAAGGCTCTGTCTGGCTATATATATACTGCAGCACATCCATGAAGTCAAGTGAATAGTGTCCTTTATTCACCCACGCTGCGTTTCGGTCCGCTTGCTGGGACCGTTCTCTGTTTTTCCATTGATATATAGTAAAGGGCATTACTACTAAATTTTCTTTGGGAGTACCGTATAATTTTTTTCTACTAATTACTATATATAGTCATGGCCAAAAGTTTTGAGAATGACACAAATCTTCTATTTTCACATGATCTGCTGCCCTCTGGTTTTTATGTGTGTTTGTCAGATGTGTTTATCACATACAGAAATATAATTGCAATCATATTATGAGTAACAAAAGCTTATATTGACAGTTAGAATGAGTTAATGCAGCAAGTCAATATTTGCAGTGTTGACCCTTCTTCTTCAGGACCTCTGCAATTCTCCCTGGCATGCTCTCAATCAACTTCTGGACCAAATCCTGACTGATAGCAGTCCATTCTTGCACAATCAATGCTTGCATTTTGTCAGAATTTGTAGGTTTTTGTTTGTCCACCCGTCTCTTGATGATTGACCACAAGTTCTCAATGGGATTAAGATCTGGGGAGTTTCCAGGCCATGGACCCAAAATCTCTGTTTTGTTCCCTGAGCCATTTAGTTATCACCTTTGCTTTATGGCAAGGTGCTCCATCATGCTGGAAAAGGCATTGTTGATCGCCAAACTGCTCTTGGACGGTTGGGAGAAGTTGCTCTCGGAGGACATTCTGGTACCATTCTTTATTCATGGCTGTGTTTTTAGGCAAGACTGTGAGAGAGCCGATTCCCTTGGCTGAGAAGCAACCCCACACATGAATGGTTTCAGGATGCTTTACAGTTGGCATGAGACAAGACTGGTGGTAGCGCTCACCTCGTCTTCTCCGAATAAGCTGTTTTCCAGATGTCCCAAACAATCGAAAAGGGGATTCATCAGAGAAAATGACTTTACCCCAGTCCTCAGCAGTCCACTCCCTGTACCTTTTGCAGAATATCAGTCTGTCCCTGATGTTTTTTCTGGAGAGAAGTGGCTTCTTTGCTGCCCTCCTTGAGACCAGGCCTTGCTCCAAGAGTCTCTGCCTCACAGTGCGTGCAGATGCACTCACACCTGCCTGCTGCCATTCCTGAGCAAGCTCTGCACTGCTGGTAGCCCGATCCCGCAGCTAAAACACTTTTAAGAGACGGTCCTGGCGCTTGCTGGTCGGTCTTGGGCACCCTGGAGCCTTTTTGGCAACAATGGAACCTCTCTCCTTGAAGTTCTTGATGATGCGATAGATTGTTGACTGAGGTGCAATCTTTCTAGCTGCGATACTCTTCCCTGTTAGGCCATTTTTGTGCAGTGCAATGATGACTGCACGTGTTTCTTTAGAGATAACCATGGTTAACAGAAGAGAAACAATGATGCCAAGCACCAGCCTCCTTTTAAAGTGTCCAGTGGTGTCATTCTTACTTAATCATGACAGATTGATCTCCAGCCCTGTCCTCATCAACACCCACACCTGTGTTAATGGAGCAATCACTGAAACGATGTTAGCTAGTCCTTTTAAGGCAGGGCTGCAATGATGTTGAAATGTGTTTTGGGGGATAAAGTTCATTTTCTAGGCAAATATTGACTTTGCAAGTAATTGCTGTTAAGCTGATCACTCTTTATAACATTCTGGAGTATATGCAAATTGCCATTATAAAAACTGAAGCAGTAGACTTTGTAAAAATGAATATTTGTATCATTCTCAAAACTTTTGGCCATGACTGTACACTATTCACAAAAAGTTAAGGATATTTGGCTTGTGGGTGAAATTTCAGGATCAGCCTAAAATGCACTCTAACCTTTACAGGTGAACTTCATGTGACCTTCTCTAAACCTTTGAATGAACATGTCCAGCTGTTCAATGTTTCTGTACTTTTTGCACAACTTGCTGTTCTCTAACAAGGAGCTTAATGGTAAAATTCACAACAGGTGCTTGATCCATGAATCGCCCAATAAATTTCCTGGTTTAATTAGAATTGGTATTTATACAGTCCTCCTCATCATGCTGTTCACATTTTGACATCATGAGGCAAAGATGACGCATAACAATTGATGAACAGTACCTCGCCATTGTGAAGCTTCAAGCAGGATGTTCTCAGAGTGAAGTGGCCATTGAGCGTAGTGTGTCATCAGCAAGTTGTATCAGAGATACAGAGAGACTAGAAGAGTCACAGAAAGACATAGAAGTGGATGTCATCCCACACTGATGACCGCTTCATTGTCAACAGTGCCCTGCGGAACTGGATGACGAATGCCACACAACTCCAGGCACATTAAAGGGAGGTGAGAGGAACCCAAATCTCACGTCAGACCATTCAAAACCATTTATTTGTGCTCTTCGACCTGCAGAGGTACCTGACCACACCACCAGGCACAGGCGTCATTGTCTTGCATGGGCCAGGGAGCGTCTACGAAGGATGAGGGACCAGTGGGCCTCAGTGCTGTTCACTGATGAAAGTTGATGCATGCTGAGCAGAAATGATGGCCGCCATGTTGGAGACATCAAGGAGAGCGCTATGCATCAGCCACTGTTGTCACCAGACGAGCCTTTGGTGGTGGTGTTACAGCGTGGACAGGTGTGTCTAGTCAATACAGAACTGCCCTACACTTTGTGAATGGTACAGTGACAAGCCCATACTACTTGAATAACCTCATTAATCCAGTCATTGTGCCTCTTCATGGACAACACAGGCCTAATTTCATCTTCATGGACAACAATATGCCAGCTCATCAAGGTCATATCATTAGGGAACGGCTGCTGGAGACAGAAGTACCTCAAATGGAGTGGCCTGCACTTTCTCCAGACCTGAATCCCATTGAAAACCTATGGGATCAGCTGAGTCATCATGTAGAGACTCCTAACTCTGTACCCCAGAACCTCAATGACCTGAGGGCCACACTTTAGGAAGACTGGGATGCCATGCCACAGCAGACAATAAGTCGACTTGTGAACAGCAGGAGACGTCGTCGTCAAGCTCAAGGCCACATGACAGGTTATTGAGACACTGACATTTTTGTGGCAGTATACCTGCCACTGGTGTTGGCTTTTGTTTCAATAAATTATTTGAGATGAGGAAATCACCA
The DNA here is from genome assembly GCA_900303285.1 of Rhinella marina. Taxonomy (NCBI): domain Eukaryota; kingdom Metazoa; phylum Chordata; class Amphibia; order Anura; family Bufonidae; genus Rhinella; species Rhinella marina. The sequence continues at coordinate 365,470 of ONZH01027393.1, read as the reverse complement.
TTGCTGCTTCTACTTAACTGCCCTACTTTCATGATATAATATCACTGGAGCAGGACATTATCCCTAAAGGTAGTGTCATTTTTACGGCCTAATGAATGCTGCGGCTGAATTTTTTTTTATTTTTTTTTATTTTAAGCTTTCTACTACATTGTATGGAAATATAAATTTTGCTATTAGAAAGTACCAATTGTCCCTCAAAAACAAGCCCTCATACATCTGTGTGATCAGTAATGGTCCAGGCGGGGAGGAGAAAATGAAGGCGGCTTACGGTGCTAGGGGGTTAATAAATCGGGATGTTAGGATTTCGGCTTTATACGGCTTCATGTGTATTACTGCAGTTTCACGGCTCAGTCCTCAGTAAAGTGAAGTGCAGCCTGTTTGTACTCGGATGACCCCGAATTACACTATAGAGCGATGAAGATGTGGAAGAAAATGAGTTTTGCGTCTACCTGCAAACGAGTCCTGGAGGAATGCTTTGGGAAACGGTGTCAAGTAGACTCTGCGGCAAGATGCTGTTCCCACTAGTCTTTTGATGCCAGTGGAGTGGAAAGGTTGCCTTGTCTCACCCTTCTTCTGATACGTTATCTGGATCCAGCCGGAGGGCAATCAGTCACAGATTTGCACACTTGATGGCTTGTGGGAGTTGGTGATGGTGAAAGTGGTTGTCGGCTCAGACAGAAGCAAAGTGACAAATTATTAATGCACCATGTCCTTTGAGCCGTTCAAAACTTTGTAGACCTTTGTATATTGGGAGCACACAGCTTGGATAATGACCAGAGAGGGTGGTCCCCACAGGTCAGGACAAAGGTCGTTGCAAGGGCGGCGGGAACCTGCATGCTGAGCCCTTTTCTTCACCCAGATTGAGCTTTGTGATTAACTAATGACCACAAAGACACAGACTCTTTTAATTTGTGAAAATGAATAAACTGTCGTTTGGCCAAGAAAAGGTTTCCAGCGTCCATGGATCTTTGGATCATTAAGGCTTCATTCACATGACCGTATGTGTTTTGCGGTCCGCAAATTGCAGATCCGCACAAAAAAAAAAACGGATGATGTTGCGTATGGCATCCGTTTTTCCGTTTATTTTTTTTTGTTTGTTTGTTTTTTGCGGGTCCATTGTAACAATGCCTATCACGGAGTACCTTCCGAAGAGAATATTTAGGCCCATCTTGGACATTGGGGGCATATCGCTAGGATATTCCCCCAATATCTGATAGGTGCGGGTTCTACCTCTGGCACCCGCACCTATCCTTAGAACGGAGGGTGCACCGCATATGCGTGGCCGTCCTCCATTCAATTTTATGGGAGAGCCAAAAATAGCCGAGCACAGGCTCAACTATTTCCGTAAGCCCCACAGAGGTGAATACAGCTGTGGCTGCGCTTGCGCAGTGCGCTTCCCATTCATTTCAAAGGGAATGGAGAAAAAATAGCCTTCCAAAAATAGCCGAACACACCGCTTGGTTGTTTTCAACGCTCATGTCTGGTGTGCTCTCCGTCACTTTGCGGGCTCCATTCGTAGGATAGGTCTTTCCTTTGAAGACACATACACAGTCTGAAGTCAGTACGTGTATGGGCGGGGTCAGATGTCCTGCCCACAACTATTGAATGTGCATGGACAGCTTTAGAACAGTTCTCACATAACTAAAACAATTGTAAAAAAAAAAAAAAAAAAAGGGAAATTCTTGGGTTTCTTGGCAGATATTTTGAGTTTGTAAAAAAAAAAAAAAAAGCCATGCATGGCAAAATGTTTGTTTTTTGCAATAGGTTTTTTGGTTACACGTGTATTTGCTTTTCTTTCAGCCATGTAGAGTAGTTTAGGGGGAAAAAAAACACCATACCGTCATGGACTCAAAAAAATAAAACCTTAGTAAAGAAAAATGGCACAAAAAACAGTCTTTGTAGTGCAGTTTATAGAGTCCAATCGACTTCGGTTGACCTATGGCAGCATCATCCCTGCTGTAAAAAATGCTGTTAAAATGCAGTGTTTTTGTTTGTTGGTTTTTTGCTGTGATTTTTTTTTTCACAATTGTGCAAAAATACTGAAGGGTTTTGCTGTGATGGTGGAAAATAGCAGCAAGAAATGCATTGTGGCCCTGACGTGAACCCAGGCTAATAGGGATTGTATTCCGTTATCAGATGTTGTGATCACATGGCACATTTACGGTATATCTTTGAAAGTTCCTATATTTAAACGCAGCCAAATAGTTGCCGCCTGCAGCCTCCTGGTAGGAATTTTTTTTTTTTTTTTTATGGTTGTCATATTTTCTCCTTGCTCTTCTTCCATTTTTTGTTGTGATAGTCGAGTAAGATTGAACCCTGTGCAGATTGTGCCGATTGGACAATAACCGAGCAGATTTGCGATGTGGAAGGGCAGAGGCCAAGTTCATTCTACCTCATAACCCTCTGCTGAGAGTGTCTGCCATGAGAGGAAGCTGCTGATTTACTGCCTCTGCTGCCATGTCTAAGTACCTACAGGTTCAGATCAGTATGTAAGCTACACCCCACAAACCTTCTGCCGGTCCTCCTGCTCTGAAAAAATCCAGACATTCCAGTCTTCTTACATCACACCTGTTGTCATGAATCATCATCCAAAAAGAAGAGCACAAAAAAGTTCATCTAGGAAGTTAAAGTAAATCAATAAAACTATGAAAAAAGTTTTAGGTAATGGGCAGTCTTTTTAATTTAAAAAATTCAGTTTTATTTTCCTATTATGTGTATTGGTTGCACCTTAAATGGTTTGTCCTTTTATATTGATGGCCTGTCCTCAAGAGGGGTCCAACAGTATAGCACTGATAGTGTACTATAGAAGCGAACAAGACATGACAAAGCCCCCTTTTATTTAATAAAAAATAAAATCCCCCAACCCACACTACACACAAAAAAAAGCGATCAACATGTGTTAATTACCCCAAAATGCTACCAGCAAAAATCAAGCCTTCCCATGGCTCTGTAGAATGAAAAATAAAAAAGTTATGGGTCTTGGGATGTGCTATGTAAAACTTTTTTTTTGTTTTTTTTACATCTCCGTACAGTATTAGAATGTATGGGCTCCGATGAGCCGACGTTAGTTATTCGCAAAGTCGCGTGTGACAAAGTTGAATAAGTTCGGTAATTGGTTTTTAATGTGGAAAACCACTTGCGTCTTCTATTCCGAGGTACCAGTTGGAACCGAATCCGGGTTCGGTTTCAAGTTTTAAAGGAGTTTTCTACTTTATAAATTACTGTTAACCCTTTCACCCCTGGATGTTTTTTTTTTTTTTTTTTTTTGCATTTTCGTTTTTCACTTCTTGCCTTTCTTGAGCCATAATTTTTTTATTTTTCCGTTCTCATAGCCATATAAAGTCTTGTTTTTGTGCAGGATAAGTTGTACTTTCTAATGGCACCATTTATTAATGTCAAAAGAGGCGGGGTTCCCCAGAAATGTAGCTTCATGTGCGCTGCTGCATGCTGATCCCCTACCACATATGGGACTTTGAAAGTACTTTATGGACTTCTGGTACTATATGGGTCTATCTTTTCGTGATGAGTTAAATCATTGTATGCGTTCTATGTCTTACAAGAAGATTACATGAATATCTGCAAGTGAAAATGCTGCGGTTTGATGTCTGTCTTCAGAGTATTGCAACCTCTTTCATCTCATTTTTCTAGTATTTTTGCTTTATTTTGCTTTTCTTTAGACAGTACATCTGTCATAACGGTACAAATATGTGTATGAATATATTTCTATGTGGTTTATATTTCCCTCCCGTCTCCAGTACAACAATGTTGTGATGTAAATGTCTCCAGTATTTGCCAGTATACATCCTATGTGGTGGTTTTATTATTTTATATGAGTTTTATGTGTATTTTTTTTTTTTTTTTTTTTTAGTTTGTCTATAATTTAGTCCAGATGTAATCAGAGCTTATTCATGTTAGCGAAACCTGGATTTTCACAAAATAAAATGCGTACCTTAAAATACACTGTAGTGACCCAGTCAGCGTCTGGAAGTAATTCAGCAGTCAGATGAGGACTATCAGTTCTGCAGAACATCAGCAGAACAGGCTGCAGGCATTGACCCAATTGCTCAGTGGATAGTGCAGCATGTGTTATGTAGAAGCCCCTTATCTGGGAACATCTTCTAAACCGCCACAAGTTCAGACTACAACTTGCGACCGTCATTTTGCAAATTGCCATTAACCCTTTGTGTTAGAAACAAAAAGCAAGGAGAATTTTATTCTGTTTTTTTTGTTTGTTTTTTTTTTGTTTTTTTCTAAAATGAAATCCGTTGAGGCTGAATCCACATATTTTCCAACCATTTTTTTTAAGGATTTTTAAGAAATTGTAGCAGCAGTGATGTCTATGAAGTAAAGAAGTTTCCTTTGCCTTCTCTCCTATTTTTTCAGAGATTTTTCTATATAATTTTGGTGCAACTTTTAATATAACAATTAAATGTTATAATATGGTTATATATTTTAATAGAGGAAAATAAAGTAGAGCGTTATGTGCAGCGCAATTTTAATGTCGGAGGTATCAGACAGGATTTTGCATGTAAAAGCATAAAGGCATTATCCATTCCTTTAAAATGTATAGCCTATCCGTAGGATAGACCATCAAGTAAGATTGTGGGGGGGAGGGGTCCTATTCTTGGAATTCGGGTGCAGCTCCATTCCCCTCAAGGGGGGTGATAGTGTGGCACAGCCACTTCTGAAAATACAGATAGTCGAGGCTGACGAAAGAGCGATTCCCCTATGGGCTCACACAAACAGCGGGTCTGAAATATACGGTCACTGGCCGTATAACGGATGCGAGCCCATTGACTGAAATGGGTCTGCAATGCACAAGATGCAGAGCGAAGGCACGGACCTGATGCCTACAGAAGCACTATGAAGCACTTCCATGGGATTTCGGTCTGTGCCTCTGCACTTAAAAAAAAAAAAAAAAAAAAACGTGCTCGTGTGCATGAACCCTAAGACGTTGGTCACATTTCCATTTTTCACAGACCCATGCTAACTGCGTTTTCCATGAACAGCACACGTACCCATTGATTTTGAATGTGTTAATTCACACATTAGTGGTTTGATCAGTGGAAAAATCACAGAGACATACACTACTTTGGTCTGTAATGCAGACCAGGCACGCCCATTGAAGATTATGGGGCAATGAAAAACCACGGAAACGTGGCCGGCCACTGCCAAAACTGAAAACGCGTAGCCAACGGCGGCGTGTTAGGGAGGGGAAGAGAATTGGAGGGCAGAGGAGAGAAACTCCCCACGTCCTCGCTGTGCTCTTTGCCCTAGGTTAAAGGACCTTTGAGGTCATTGTCATGTGACCAGTAACTGCCACTTCTTGCTGATCACATGGCAATGACATCATCAAAGGTCCTTCAACATAAAGAAGAATTCTGCTGCAGGAGAAGTTCCCTTCAGTTTTTACAGGAATTTCCTCATGCTATACTCCTGTATCTTATTACATTAGTACCTCCATGTGCCT